>JAOSBN010000178.1:11354591-11365608 GCA_027563595.1 Erythroxylum suave | reverse complement strand
TTTATATGCATAAATAATTTTATTATAAAATAAAATATACTTAAAATTAATAAAAGTGCTTTTTATTTTTATGTTGCTAAACAGTCTACTATATGAAGTTCTTTTTAAAAAGCTATTTTTTAATTGGCAGCCAAACAGTCAACTGACTTTTTAGAAAAGGTCTTTTCAGAAAAGCTCTACTGATATAAGCTCATCCAAATGGGCTCTTTAATTTCATGTATTTCAAAGTCATTAAAACTATTCTCTAAATTCATGCAAAATGAGAAGTATATTAAACTTTCAAAATATGTCTTTCAAATTTACAAAATAACGTTTTATAATTTTTAAACATATTTCTTAAAACCATACACTGAAATTAATAATTATATATGTAATTATTTTTTTTATTCTTAAAGTTTCTTCTTACATTTATAAATCATATTTATATCTTCATGACAGATGAAATAATATTCATGTAAAATATTAGAAAGTTTAGATTATTGTTATATTTTTCATGTAATATTTATTATTATATAATTTTTGATAATTTATATTTTTATTAATTACACGTTGTTAAAAAGTAATTGATATTGATTCTCTTTCTTATAATTTTATTAGAGACATACTATGAAAGAAGTTGATAAAAAGCTTGAAGATAGATAGTAAGAACTTATTAATTATGGATAATGTTAAATATGTGAAAAAGGTAATAGCTTTTCAAATCGAAAATTCGTTAGTTTTATTTACACTTATATTCATATTTAAATATGAATATGTAAAATTTTAATTTACTTAATATTTGATTTGGATTTCTACAACAAATTGAGTTCTATTATTAAAATATTTCATTCATAACACGTAAAATGATTTAAAACATAAATGCATTTAACTATTTTTAACTTTTTCAAAAGTATAATCATTTAACGTAGAATTAATCTCCTTTGTAGTCAAAATTAAAACTTATGACTACAAAATATTATACTTAGTAGTTTGAGGTTATATTTTATAATAATTGATGATAAATTATTATATATAAAATATAAATAAAGGCATGCATATGAAATAAAAATATTATTTAATAACAATAATCATATATTATTATATTAATATTTAAAATACAAAATATTGAAATAAAATTAAGAATAATGCAAATCAATGACGTTAACTACTTTTTTCAATAAGATAGTATAATGTTATGAATACCGTACCAGTTCTAGTATAAGATAGGGTTCTAATATAGTATGGTACCGGTATCAGTTAATACTGGGTACTGTTTTGGATAATTTTTTAAATTTATGATCTAGTCCATGATTTTTTTAAAAATTGCATAATAGTCCATTAGTATATTATACTATATATTTTATAATTTTACATCAACCCAATCTACAAAAATCATAATAATAAATAATAATCATAATTAATATGAAATAACAACAATTTTCAGATATTTCACATATAAATAATAACCACAAATAATATGAAAAATACAATCATCATACAAATATAAAATTAAGAATAATACAATGTATTTAAAATTTATAATTTCCTCATATAATAAATAATAATTACATTAAAACATCAAATGAAAAAAACAATAAATATTCTTAATTCTTATAATTCACAACAAGAGCTTGTGATGAGAAACAACTAAGTAGAGGTAAAACATGAAATAAAAACATTTACAATTACATTGTATATATAAAATTTAACCTATAAATCAAATATAAGCACAATTAAAAGAAGAGGAGAAACAAAAAAAACTAGAACTTCGTTCAATCGTCTACAAGAGGATATCCACTATAATTGCACAGACCCTAATTATCATTCGTTATGAAAACTTCATCATTGAGAGGAGCCTCATTATTATCATTATTCAAATTCAATACACTAAACGATATATTATTGCTTTTCCATCTAAGATTATCTTTCAAATCGTTCACATCTACTAAACTTGGTTCTTCAAAAACTCAATCTGCCAAAAAGATCAATATTATCAATGCAAATTGAATCAATTGAACTACTTATACCATTAAGAGTCCTAGTAAATAACAAATTTAATTATTAAAAAATTATATCTTAATTAATAATGATAATAACATACTTTCTTGAAGTTTTAATTTGTAATGAATGAAGACCAAGTCATTCAATTTCTTGTGCTCCAATCCATTCCTTTTCTTAGAATAGATGAATTCAAATGTGCTCCAGTTCCTTTCACAACATGTTGCATTTATGCACTGACTTAAAATTCAAATTATAAATCTTTGTAATTCTATAACACCAGTTTTGAATTAATTCCACCAATAATCTGTAAGTAGTAAGACAAAAAAAGTAGCGTTAAATAAAGTGATAATTCATTTTCAATAAGTAAGAAAAGAGAAGAAGCTAATACCTGTAGAAAGTTATGCTCTTTCTTCTAAATAACTTTTAATTTCAAAAACTAAGAAACTCAAAATTTTACCCCTGTAGACATCAATAGAAGAAGATTTGTATCCTGGACCGTAAGAGGTTATAACATCCACTATATGTTGATAATAGTAAGATTAGGAAGCATTGAATGCTGCACCTCTATCATCCCACCATCTAGCGATTGTCATATCTAAATTGTGAGTCACATCTCTTGATTGCAAAGCACTATGAATTGAAAGTTGAGCTCTAGGAGTTGTTCATGGTGCAAAAAAAATTAATCATTTGCCTTTTATTTTCCTAACATCATTTCTTGATGTAACATTCACTTCTTATTGGGAAGGAACACTACCACCTTCAACATTCCTATTATCATCATGAACACTAGCAAATGAACTTTCAGTACCAATTTCATAATTTAATCTCTCCCTTATATCTTTCTCGTGTTGATATTTTTCAAGCAAAGTTTTTATTTGTCATTTCATATCATGACTTACATTTTACAAAGTTCCACATCTCCTTTAACCCATCTAAATACTTCCTTAATTAAGTGATTCCTCCACCTTTCAAATGCTTGTTACAAAACAAGCAAATAAAATGATTCTTCATATGGGACATCAATGTAGCATGAGCCAAAACTAGATCATTGTATCCTCCTAAAGTGGTAAAATGTTCAAGAAAACTTAAATTTTTTTCCATTTATCTCAAAATAAAGAATACATAATTTCATTACACAATACGCATGTCTATCTTAAATTATATAACTCATTTTGTATTATTACATTATACACAATTCAATTTCATCTAACACAATTCATCAATAAGTTGAAAACCAACAATTCAAGTATTCAATATACACAATTACACAATACGCCTGTCCATCATGTATAATATAACTCATTTTGTATTATTACATCATACACAATTCAATTTTATCCATCACAATTCAGCAATAATATTTTAAATACTTTTTATTGTTTTGAATTTTATATTTGTATGATGATTGTCTTTTCTCATATTAATATTATTTAAATGTGAAATATCTGAAAATTATCATTAGTAAAAAGAAATAAATTTTTCATTTAATTTTTTATTATTATGATTTTTGGAGACATGTTTGATGTAAAATTATAAAGTATATATTACAATATGCTTAATATAATTTTTAGCAATTCTTTTTAAATTAAAGATTTTTTTATAAATTTAAAAAATTGCCCGAAACAGTATCTAGTATTGACCGATACTGACACAGTATCATACCAAAACCCAATTCGATATTAGGAGTAGTACAATATTTATAACATTGAAGTAAAAAGTAGGGATTACAATTTCGGCCCGGCCCAACTTGCAACTCGGGCCCCGGGCAGACCACTTATTTGAAACGACGTCGTTTTTATTAAAACAACGCCGTTTTGATATATTTTTAATAAAAATATAATGGATGGGCCGGGCCGGACCGGTCCACACATGGCCCCCACGGGCCGGCCTACGGCCCGCCATAACCCGGCCCATTTCTGTGCCTGGTAAAAAGTTGCAAATTATTATGATTTATTGTATTAAAAATTTTAAAAAGTATGAGTGTGATTACGAAACACTCTTCAAAATAGTTTATCCATGTTCATATAAATCAATGAAAAATCATCCAAACCTTTCAGGCCAAACTCACTAACAAAAGATCTTCCGTGAACTTCTAAACTTTTACGAATCTATCTCACCGCCAATTTCAAAAAAGTAAGAACTAATAAAATGACCAACTATTTGACTAACTATTGGTTTTACTATTGGCGTTTAATTTTGATACTGTAAGTGGGGTACTCACACAATGCTAAAGCCACAAGGCACTACTGATGGAGCTACGAGGCATGTGAGTGCACTCCTCACTCTGCTCTCCCCCAATGATATAGGTAACAGAAGTGCTAATGAGAGTACAAACACGTGAAAATTGTAAAACATATTGCTAACTAATGCCAGATACGCAAATCACAAGGACAGGACCTGCTGTGATTTTACTGGTCTCGCTGAGCTTTCAAAGAATAGCAAGCTTTGAAGCATCGCCTATATAAATGGCCCAGTGCTCACCAGGCACTTCAATTCACATTAAGAAGTTCCCTCAGAATATATATTATAAACACTTCATTTTTCTTGGTATAAATCCTCTTGGTTCCTAAGATAATCTCATGGAATCTGTTCAATTGTACCCTCTTGATTATCCCCAACGAAAATGGGAAGGCAAGGCCTGGGAAGAGCTATCCGGCATCAAAGCAGAACAAGTATGGCCTCTACTGGTTGACTTCTGCGGCCTAAATAAGTGGTTACCTGCACTCCCTACATGCGTTCTTGCAGAGGGCATCAATGGACAGCCTGGGTGTGTGCGTTATTGTGCTGGTTTCAAAACTCATCTTGATAATGGTGATGGGGTAGTAAACTGGACAAAGCAGAAACTGTTGTCCATTAACCGAGAGCAAATGTCACTAACGTATTCCATTATAGATGGAAACGTAGGGTTCCAGTCGTATCTAGCGACCTGGAAAGTGACTGAAATTGAAGGAGGGTGTAGAGTTGAGTGGAGATACGAGGTTGAGCCACCGGATGGGTGGAAACCAGAGGACTTGAGCTCCTTTGTGAGATCCGGCTTGCGAGGCATGGCCATAAAAATTGCTGAAGTTTTCCAAGCTTAAGTTTCATAGCAATTCGATTGCATATTGGCATTATCTGCGTGCTAGGTTTGATATATATATATATATATATATATCGATATATATTTATATGATTTATAGTGAAGATGCCTAGTGATCACCACTAATAATTGATATACAAATATACACTGGTGCATGTTTTTTTATGCGGCCGAAGTTTGAGTCTAGCTAGTAGAATAGTACTACTCCTTGTGCAAGCTGCTAATACACTTGTGGCGCTCAGAAGAATAGTACTGTCTCTTCTTAGCAGTTTCTACTCTAAATTATTGTACGAAGGCAATTGCTAGCTATGTCTTCCCCTCCCTTTCATGTCCCTATCATCATCAATGTGAATTATTGGAAATTTGGGTTATTGTCGGCCAACTACCATCCACTATAGATAGCTAAATTACTCTTTTGCCATCATTGTTTTCTTTTTCCTTTTCTTTTCTTTTTTTCTTGATATATTTTTTATTCCAAATTTAGTAAAAATGTTTGGTTGTTTGAGGTTTTGGTTTCTTTGAGCTTTTAAAATTTATAAAACTACAAAAATTATTTTTTTGTTTCTTTTATTTATAATCTGATTTGTTATTGATTGAATATATATTATTTAATTATTAATTAAAATTATGAATAATTCAATTTTATTTATTTATTTAAATTAAATTAAATTAATAATTATTAATAAATATAATTAAATTAAAAATATCTTGAAAGTATATGAATTTAAATAAAATTTGATTTAATAATTACAATAAATATTAATTTATTAATTATTTATTTTAATATAATAATATATTTCTAATTGATAATTTATTAATAAATATTATATGCAAGAATAAGATAAATTTAATTAATTAAAAATAATTTATTTTAAATTTTTATCTGATATGTAATTATCATCAATAATAAAAATATAACTACTTTGACATAACAACCAAATATGCTTTTATTTTTATTTTAAAGAAAAATAGAAACTAAAAGTAAAAAATTACAACAAAAAAATAGAAGTTGAACTAAATGATTTCTTAATTGTTTCGGTTTAAAGAAACTAAATTTAATCTCAAAGTTCATAATTATAGAACATAAATCTAAAATATATATATAAATTATATATATATTTTAGATTTATGTTCTATAATTATGAAATAAATTCTGAGAAATTAACAGAAAATGAAAAAGAAGTTATTAAATGAAGTGTTTAGTAATGTAATAGTGGAGATGAAGAGAAATAAATTTGTGTAAAAGCATCTCATCTGTTTTATATCAAGCTTCAGAACACATCAAAAAAGGATTCTCTCTTCAAATCCTTTACGTACGTAAACTGGAAAGGAGAATAAAAGACTAAAAATAACGAAGGACCTGCCATTTTGGAACTATATTTGTTATAAGCATTGTTCTCCGATCTGAACTCATCTAGTTGATCCGATCGACTAAGAAATTCGCGAAATGAATGTAGCCGGTCGAAACAAATCAACCTAATTTGTTTAAGATCAAGCTCAGTTTATTTTTTGATGAATCGGGACAATTCAATTAAGTAAAAACTTACGACTCAGTCCAGAATTTAATCATATTTAATTTTACAAAAAAGTTATATTCAAATTAACGGCAGAGTACTGCTTATGTTTTTTACTAATAAGATTATAAGTCAAAGTCATGGAATAATCTATCTTAGTCATTAATTTATTTGACCTTGGAGGCAAGTAAGCTTGTCAATAGGCCGGTCCAAGTAAAAGATAGGATCATGATGGCCCGTGCCCTGATGAATTGACCGGCTTGTGACTCAGATTATGGTTCGATTGAACATGAGTTTCAACCCATTATTTTTATTTTTAACAAAAACTTTTAAAATGTCGTCATCTTTGAAAAAATGAAATTGTTTTAAAAATAATAGTTAGACTAAGGGTCAAGCCGAGCTAACCTATAACTTACTCAACTTTAACCCGTAACTCGGCCGAGCCGAACATAATCAACTCGTAGTCCGTTCATAACCTACCTAACCTAAGTTAAAATCGGGCCAAACTGAATAGAAGAGCCGAGCCGTTTTATATATGGCGGAAAGCAGTGGACAATACTTACTAGACGCTTGGGCATTATGATCTACTCGCATATTTCCTGTGAAAGTGTGTCAGAGATTGTCCTTTGGACGTCATAACAAGCGTAGTATCAAAGACGTCTCTGGATAAGTTCCCACAGCCACAGGTTAGGCATATCAAAGTCACATCAGGTCTATTTCTTTGGTCAAGTTGCATTTGTAAGGGTGTGAAGTGGAACTCATGTAATGGCCATGATGTTGGGACATGAAAAGAGGTTCAAACCGCATATACATACGGCTAAATAGTCTTTGATAAATTCTCTTGTTGATTATTAGCTGCAAAACGTGAAACAAGTCTCTTCACAAATGCATCTCTTATAGACAAGGCAGCTCTCCATGTTACAGATGGGCAAATAGCAAACTGAATAATTGTTTATTGAAAGAGGAAAAGCTTTATGTTTGGAGTTGAATCAAATGAGTAATGATTTATTTTCTTTTTTAATTTTATGTCAAAAAAAAGTTTCATTCCATATACCCACGTTTTTTGTCTCTATAAAAAGATTGTAAACACAATCAATTGCCGCTGCGTACCACTAACTCCACCCACATTTTTTTTGAGAAAAAAATGGCAATTGCTTTTCTTTCATTGCTAAACAAAATGATAAGTAACTTAGTGGGAGAGAAAAGTGTCAGAAAAAGGATTCTAAAACTTTTGCTGGGATCCCACAGAACCAAAGTTAAAGCTCGTGGCAGTCCAGTACAGCACAGAGCAGGAATACTTGTATGAACAAATTTAAATAGCCATGGGAGTCTGAGGGATAAAGATAATTGTTTTGGTAGATTGATATTGTTGTTATTGTTATTGTTGTTGTCGTTGCTCCCTTGCACTTTTATAAACTTTAACAAAAATAAGAGCTTTTTGCTTCTTCTGTTCTTGTTGTCATAGGGTCATTAATCTTGGTGACCTTCTTGACTTCTTGGGTTTTTCTGATTGGAGCATCTCAACTTTCCTTTTCAAAGACACTCGGTGAGTTAGTTGTTAAACCTTACATTCCTTCCTTTTAGGAATCGTCTTGGCTTGTATTGGCTTATCAGACGATTGTTCAACCTTTACCTCTGCTGAGATTCTTCCAGACGATTGAGGTTTTCCTTATATTTCAAATGGAACATCTTCTTTCCTGCTTCATCTTATTGAAAGCTCCCCCTTAGACTGTGCTTTCGGCGTGAAATCTTTATTTGCTTCAGCTTGGGTCTTGATCCCCACTTTGTGAATATTAAAGGCATTAATAACACTCTTAACATTCATCTTTACTTTGTTTCCTCTATCAAGTAGGATTCTAGATTCTTTGAAGAATCTTATTAACAAGATACCATAAGGTAAAGAACTACTATTCATATGATAATCTTTCCTAGCCTATATCATGTAGGTCAGAATCGAGAACGGAAGATTAAAAGATTGGTGTTTGAGTAGATGAAATAGACAATGTTCATCATTCATTGTCACCAAGTCCTTTGATCATACTCTTGGTAAAATACACTGAAGAAGAAGTGAATGAAGGACCCTAGCCTTCAAAATTAGGTTTGAAGACTTCTTAACTTCTAGATTACTCGATCCATATAGTTTTCGATTGATGTTGGCTTCAATTATATGACTTTAAGCAATCCAATCTATATTGTTGAACAAATTTTCTCCTTTATTTGGACACTCGATAGTTTTCACAATGGAATCTTGTGTGACTATCACTGACAACCCATGTACCATTGATACCAAGATGTTATCTACCACCTTTGCATTCTTCCAGAACTTATATATTTCATTTGAATACACTGGTTCTTGGATATTAAAGAAGTTTTCCCAGCTGCTTTGATCTCAGGTTCGATATCCATTCGATCATTCTTTAGAGAAGTGAAATCGACTAGTCTCTTATAGACAAGGGATTTTGGCAATTTTCTAATATGCAATTAATAAACACTAAACACAGAAATGTATTTCACTTAAAGAAGCGAGGTTAGTATCTAGAAGATATTGAAAGAAAGATATGAAATGAAAATGAGAAGGATTTTATTTTGAGAACAGAGGATTGGGTCGTCTTTGTTGAGAGCACTTTGAATAAGTTAGTTACTATGTTTTTAAAGAAAATTCTAGAATGTAGAATGTTGTAGATTTTGGGATGATTTCTTTTTATGGACACTCTTAAAAAGTTATCGTTTGTAACATTTGTAACTGATCCACAAGTAACCATAAAATTGATACTACCGAGTGAAAGTTACCATTACTATTCATTCTAAAAACTACGACTTTTTTGCTTCTTCAGGACGAATTGTCTGGATCATGGAGTTTCAGATGAATGGTCAATTAACATTACCATATTTAGGTTTCATCTGATTTCCTTAAATCTTTCTTCACTTAAAGGTTTGGTGAAGATATCTACCCATTGTTGATTCGTCTCAACAAATTATAGATTGATGATCCCTCTCTGTACATAGTCTTTTATAAAATGATGTCTAACTTCAATATGCTTTGCCCTTGAGCATTGTATTAGATTCTTTGAGAGATTGATAGCACTTGTGTTGTCACAAAAGATCGGAATTTGATCTTCTTGGATAGAATAATCCTCTAATTGATACTTTATCTACAACATTTGTGAACAACAGCTTGCAGCTGTCATGTATTCAGCTTCTGCAGTAGATAGAGCAGTTGAACTTTGCCTCTTGCTTGACCAAGAAATTAGATTATGACCAAGAAAGTGACAACCTCCACTTGTACTCTTTCTATCAATCCTATTTCCAACATAATCAGCATGATAGTAGCCAATTAACTTGAAATCTTTACCTTTCTCATACATTAAGCAAAGATAAGTAGAACCTACCAACTATCTCAATATTCTTTTAATAACAATATATTGAGATTCTCTAGGATCTACTTGAAATCTTGCACAGAAACAAATACTAAACATTATATCAGGTCTACATCTAGTTAGGTAAAGCAAAGAATCAATAATTCCTCTAAAAAGAGTTTGTTCAATCTTCTTACCAGCTTTATCCTTAGATAAGATGATTGAAGGATGCATAAGAGTTGACATTGGTTTACCATTTTCCATTTTATATTTGAGTAAAAGTTCTTTGGTATACTTTTGTTGATGAATAAAAAACTTTTTCTCAATTTGTTTAATATGTAAACTAAGAAAGAACTTTAATTCACCTATCATACTCATTTCAAATTCACTTTTAATAAGAATCTCAAAACTTGAACATAACTTTTTAGAAGTAGCACCAAAAATGATATCGTCTACATATATTTGCACAACAATAGGATCATTTTTTAGTACTTTTCCAAAATAAATTTTTATCAACTTGACCTCTAATAAAGTCATTTTCAATAAAAAAAGAACTCATATGATCATACCATGCACGAGATGTTTGATTCAATCCATATAAAGCTTTATGAAGTTTATAAACATAATTCAGTTTATCAATGTCTTCAAAATCAGGAGGTTATTTTACATAAACTTCTTCATCTATAAAACCATTCAAAAAAGCACTTTTCACATCATTTGAAATAGTTTTATATCATTAAAAATAGCATATGCAAGTAAGATCCTAATAGCTTCAAATTTAGCTATAGGAGCATATGTTTCATTATAGTCTATTCCTTCTTGTTGATTATAGCCTTGGGCTACTAATCTAGCGTTGTTATGGGATACTTTTCCTTATTCATCTAGTTTATTCGTGAACACCCATCTAGTTCCTATGATAGATTTATTGGATGGTTTAAGGACTAGAGACCAGACTTTAGTCCTAGTAAATTGATTTAACTCCTCTTGCATAGCTAAAATCTAGGCTTCATTTTGAAGAGCTTCATCAATTTTCTTAGGTTCTAATTTAGAAACAAAAGCTACATTGGCCTCTCTCCTAAACTTAGATC
>JAOSBN010000178.1:11245825-11284356 GCA_027563595.1 Erythroxylum suave | reverse complement strand
TCTTAACTAATTCTATATATTTTATTATTATCAAAACATAAAGGAATTTTAATTTGTCAACCACCATTGGTCCAACATAATTCGAATCCCCCTAAGACTTCTTAAGCAATCATGATTTCATACATTAATTTAACGTAAAGTTTATTAGACCATGGAAAATTAAAGAAAATTTTTAATTATGTTAATATCTTTTTCAAGACTATTAACTACTAATGCTTAGTTAATTATTTGAAATCGCTTTCTAATTAAAACTCTTAGAATTGTATTAATCTATTTATGAATTTCACTACTACATTTGAACTTAATCCAAAAGATGTATATCAATATATCTCTAGGTTTGCATGAACTCTTTTCATTTAGGCTAGATTTATTTATATAAAGGATTTCTCAATCTCAATTGCATGAAACCACTCATGAATCAATATGCTAAAAATATTAATTGAAGGATAATAAAGAACACACAATTGAATCTCAATGAAGCTAAAGAAAAAATTAAAATAAAATAAAATCACTGCAAGGTCCATCATGAGGTTCATTTAATCTAGACACCAAAAAGGGTTTAACTCATGATCATTTCAAAAATAACGTCAAAACTAAAGGGAAAACTAAAAATCAAGGATAATATGATGAAATATCTTTAATCTTTAAAAATTTTACTCTAGATTGATGAAAATCCACTCTAAAAAGGTTTCCTTAATTTTTATTCATACTTTCTACCATTCTAGGGTTTCCTCTTATGTTTTTCGAGCCTCCTTTTTAATTTTCCTATCAATTTGTCCTTTAGAGTTTAAAAATTAGGTTTAGGATGGTACACGAGCATATTGGTGCTCCTATAGTTTAAAATTTACAAAACTCTCGAATATGGAGTAAATATGGGCTCAAATTTTGAACACAAAGAAGTATGTGAGCATGTACTTCTCAAATATGAGTGTGTTCATAGTCATGTAAATCTCTAATAAACAAGCAAAATCCCCCCCCCCCTAAGCATTTGTTTATCTTTAAACAAATCGATTTTATTACTCTTAACTAAATAAGAAACTACTTCAGGAAAGCATTAAACACATCAAAGATATATATCAAGATTCTCCATTATTCATTTAATTACAAAGTTCATTGAATTGTTAAATACTTAGCTACTTCTATCAAAATATAAATGAATTCAATTCACTCTATAATTCTATAAAATTTTAACTCAACTTTCACCATTCCACTTAATTTATAAAGTAAACAAACATGAGAAAACATTAAAACCTTTAAATATTTTCATGCCCCTTATTAAAAACAAAACTTTAAATTTAAACAATGTAGAAGCATTTAGATGATTGTTTGAAAAGTTACCTAACCTTTTGTCACGAGAGTAAACATCTTCTCATGAATACTTCCAATTACTCAACTAAGTCATGATCTTAAATGGCTATTAACACCACTCCTTAACTTTAAACTTTTTATTAGTACAAAGATAAAAGAGTGAAATTATTTATGCTCGTCTATTCACATACTAATATTTTTCTTTCTTTCTATTTTATTTTTATTTATATATGAATAATGAAAACGCTCAAAAATAAGTCACATTTAACTTAACGCATGTATAAATTCCATGCAAAGTATTATAATGCAAGTAATATATACATTCTCAAAATCTCAAAAACAATGAATAAATTGAAATCAACTTAATCATCAAAACTCATAACTACTTCCCTAAAAAAATCAAATCAAATTTAGGACCAAAATCATAATGAAACATTTTGATCAATATCCTACTTTAGAAAAAATTTCTCAAATTATTCATTATTAAGCTAATTTTAAAAAAATTGGCAAGCTTAACTACGTAGTCTCTCCCCGAAACTTAGGCTATATATTGTCCTCAATGTAAAAAACATCCAAGAATAATGAAAATATGAAAATAATAAAGGAGGTAAGGATAACTAGTACTCCCACTATAGTATATAAGAGTCATTAACATCCATTTAGTGATGGTTAAATCTTTTCTACTATAAATCATATGAGTGATATTGCTTTCATGGCTTATGAAAATCTATCAAATCTCAAGTAATAAAATTAGATCCAAATGACTAAAACATAGGAAACAAATTAAACTAATAATGAAAATCCTACAAACTACTCAATCAAAACAAGAAAACCTAATTATTTTTTAAGAAATACATAATTCATTCAAAGAATAATATCAAATGTACATCATTAGCTAGCTTACAATCAACATTAAACCAATGTTTATGCTCAGTTAAGTAACACCTTAAGTCATCTTGTTTAATACATCAACCAAAATATATTTCAGGGCCACGTGTTGCTTATGCAAGAAAGAACCATTAGCCTTACTTTAACCATTGGTTCCAATCCTTACTCTATGCAAGAGTTATTATGTCATTGTTAAAACTTAGTTTTCTCCTCTTCATCTTCTAACACATGTTGTTTTTGTTTGTGTGCTAGCCTGTAACTATTGTGTTGATTTCATGTAAACTTCAACTTAATACAAAGGAAGTTGCCTATTCAAAGCAGCCTGTATAACAAATGTATTAACTGCCAGCTATCAAGTGAGTTGTTGATAATTCTATGTTTTTTTTTAAAGCTGGTGTGCATTCCAATTTTGATCATAATGCTCCATATGGTCTCCTTTATAGTATGTGAAAGGGAGTTGAAGATTCTATTGTTTCTCTCAGAATAAATGCAAGCAACAAGGTAACCTAATTCAATATAAATTATCCATCTATCTCCTTCTTACATATGAGTGGGTAATATGCTCCATTTTATTATTATGATGTAGCTGGATTATATACCACACAAAACCATTATAGATCTCTAAATTTTGTTAGAGTAGGGACATAGGAAGAAGAGGTGATCGTGAGATTCACCGTGGTTCCTAAAGGATGCACTAGCTAGGGATATGGAGGAATTTAACCCTATCCAACATGGATAACCTTAATTTGAAAGCTTTCCATAGTATGTGTGAATCTTAAGATTATGATTCTTGCACCATACTACTTGGTGCCATTTGACTTGAGGTTACTCCAAATAGTAAATAAACCTAGCTGAATGATTAAGGAAACATCTAGATGACTCCAACTTCCACTTAGCCTTGTCTACATGTCTTTCTAAGTTTAATATAAATAGAAATTGAACTACATTTGTTGATGAATTCATATTAGAGCACTATTTTATAATGTTTAGACCATAAGCTAGAACATCCTATATGATAAAGCTTTTGAATCCCTCTAACTCAACAATATAATAAAGAGTAGCATATGGGGACCATGGATCAAACCAGAAGTTAAAGGATTCCCCATTAGCAACTTGATAGTCACACTGTTACTTCATATTGTCTCTAGTTTTCCTAATGAATTTTATCAATATTGAGGCATTTCCAAGGATTTTAAAGTTCTATAAGGATTTCTCTTTGAAGTAACATGCATTCACCACCTAACCTATAAAAACTATTTATCTTGAAACAACCTCTAGGGCTTTTTAGTAAGAAGGGTCTTGTTTATTAGTTTAGCAGCCACAATGCCTAATCCTCTTTATTTTTATGGTAGCCATATTTTAGACCACTTCACTATACTCCCCTTGGATTCTACCTTATGACTAGACCATAGAAAATTTTTAAGGATTTTGTCTATCTTTTTATTGATGTATCTAGGGAAAACCAAATGGGATCTTAACTATTGAAAAAGGATTGATTTGATTATTTGAGATCTATCTAAAGTAGATAGCTCTCTATGACTGTAGCTATTGATTATGTTGAGGATCTTGTCAATGAGAGGTTTATAGTATCCCTGGGTAGGATTACATGAGAAGATACGGATACCTATAAGCTAATAATGGTTTAATGTTGTTTGCATTTCTGGATATGATAGTAGCACTCTTATCATTGTTGATAGATACGCAAGACTTCTTAAGGGTTGTATTGGGGATGAAATTAAGTTACCATCTGCCCTAGAGAAAAGAAACAAATCATTAGGAAAACTTATACATACAATCTTTAGCTTCTTTCATTTTCCATGGAACATCAAGCTTGGATTTCTCACAACCACCCTAACAACGATAGTAGTGGGAGTGCTAGTAGTTTTCTAATACTCCAAAGGTATGCACATCCATATAGGAACATTGGATTGCTTGATGTCTTCACAATTTATTTCTGGCCTCTAATTTTGTAGAAACAATGGCTTATTTTGCACATGTCAAGGGCTAGCGTTTGATTTATTGTGAAATCTAAAGAGGAAGATGTCTTGATCATTTACAAATGTATCTTTGAATCCCAAATATTTTCAATTATTCATTGCCAGGCTTTCATGGAAGGCAAAGAGATTCTCCTATATAGAAAGAATCAAATTAATCTTGCATTCTAGAGCTCTGCATCTGTTTGTAATGCCACTAAAGGTAGTGTAACTATTTAAGAACTTTCAATGTTTCTTAGGGGATCTTAGTAGAGTTTTAAATATAGATTTGAATCCCCAATGACTTAAGGACATGATCTTTTTTTTCATATAGCTTCAGAGTTGATAGCTACAAATATAGGGCAAGAGTGGGGATGGGAGAGGAGGTAGGCGAAGGTGGAGAGAATGTTGGTATAAGAGGATGATCAGTAGATGATTTGGAGCTTTCACTAAGCTCGAGAGCCTGAACCTTAGAAGGTAATATTGGAAAATCCTTAAACAAACACTGCTCAAGGTCTACTACCTTTCTTACAGGGTATATGATGGAGAACTATGCATTTCTAAAAATAGTAAATTGTGATAAAAGGAAAGTGGAAAATTACAAAGTAGTCCTTAGAGTTGTCTAAAGGAAGGAAGCAAGGAAGTGCAAAAAGTAAGTAGGGGAGCAAAGAGAAGATGACCCAAGGAGAAGACAGGAAAGAAATGTGATAGCTTGTTGCTAACTACTAAATAATAAATTCCTAACTACCAAATTATACAGTAAATGACAAGCTAAGGTCGAACCACAAAGAGTTATGGTGTAAATGTTATTTCAAATGTTGCAAACTAAAGAAAAGAAAACATCATGAAATAATGAAACGAGACAGCTAAGAAGCAAAGAACGTAAACGAAAAGACAAACACAAAGCTAATTTAAAAAGTACTAATAACAATGGTAAAGAAGTGAGTTGGAGATATCTTTGGGATTCCAGGATGTTCATTAATCCTTAAATCTAAAGAAAAGGTACTCTCATCTTAGTGTTAGCCTATGGACTTGATTAAGCTTTCGACCCTCAATTTTCTTAAAATAGGTAAAACTAATAAGCTCTAGAAATGCCACGATCTCCATTATAACCTAGAATAAACTCTCCAAGTTTAATATCATAGATGCATTAGATACTAAGAAACAACTAACTTAGACAACCTACTTATAAGCTCGGAAGGTGTAACCTAAAGTTATGGGATCCTAGATTAGTTGATTAAGTATCCTGATAAATTCAATTAACCTATTCCTACTTTCGGAAATCACTATGGACTGTTACATATCTCACACTCATCCCTATCATTAGAATTAGAAAGTTACCTAAATTGTGATCAAGCCTATAAGCAATTCCTAATTCATGACATTTATCTAAAATCCCAAACCAAGCTAGACCTACAGACACCAATTAAAGACAAATTCAACTCCATCTCACAATTTCCATCTCTTCACCCTTATAATTTCTCCAAACCCCTAAATATTCTAGCCACACATGTTTATATTAAGCACAATAGATATTAAATAAACAAAACCCATATTTAATTAAATAAAACCAAGAGTGGAATTTATAAAGGAAGTGATAAAAACCGAAATTCAACACTAAGTGGAAATTATAAAGGAAGTGATAAAAACTCAAATTCAATACTAACTTAATAGAAATCAAAACTCTTTATACTAGCGAATAACCAATCATTACCCAAAAGTAAAAAAAATCTAAACTTCTATCACATATAACTTGCACAAAACCAAAATTAATTGATCATGAATCTAAAATCATGGATAAATCCTAACTATTAAGCACAAATTAATCCAAAGGATCACAAATAAGAAAAAAAAACCTAACATAAACCATTAAACATTCAAATATCCAACGAGTTCAAATTTGAAAAAGCACATAAATAAGCTCAAACAACCCATATTAAAGCTGGAAATTTAAAGGAATAAACATCCATTCATATATCATAAAGGTTCCTCACAAAATTCATAAAGTTCAACTGTAAATTCCATCAAACATTCGTTCTAACATTCTAAAACATGTAAAACTATGATTAACACTACGCAAAATGTAAACTAATGGAATGAATATGAAAATAAAGCATTGAAACTAAAAAAGACTAATTAAGCTTATGGAAAATAACAAAAACTTCTCTACTAGTTCCTCCTTTCTTCTTGGAGCTTTTCAAAAATGGTAGATTTAGAGAGTCCTTCTCTTTTCTTGGAGTTTTTCTAAAAATGACAAATTGGAGGCCTGGCTTTTTAGGTCCTTTCTTTTTCTTTTTGTAGTATTTCCCATTTAGGGTAAACCCTTAGGTTTTTTTATGCCTAAAAAGTCCAAAAATTCCCTTGAAAACTTAAATCCAGAAGTGACTCTGTGTTTGCATGCACGCAGGCCACGGTCGTGGCCCTTAGTGCACAATCATGGCTAGTTTATCTGTTCTCTGTTATGATAATAGCTGACTCCCCATGATCGTGGACAATTTTTCTACTCTCTTTCACGATTATGACTGACTCCCCATGATCTTAGCCCTGTGCTTAAGCTTTTGTCACAATTATAGCATATTTGCCACAATCGTGGCCTTGGGTTATTTATCGGGTCTTCTCCAAATGCCCTTAATGGTTTCTCCTATATGGATGGCTCCCAAACTTTGTCAAACTTCTTCCTTTTAGCATATATTTGTGTTCACTCCTTTAATCTATATGTAAACACAAATTGAGTATTTAAACACAAAGATAGGATTGAAAAGACATTGAAATGCATAAGAAAATATATGATAATTCAATCTTGTCAAACTATGATAGAGAAGTCTTAGAAAACAAGGCCAAAGTGAGGAAAAAGGTAGGAAGCAAGGAGAAGAAGGAACTATGGTAGTGAGAGGTAGGATTTTCTCACACTAGCCATGATTTTATTATGGACTATGTGTTAAGTTTTAACATCAAAATCAAGAACATTTAATTATTAGTTTGTCTCCCAATAAATGCGTTTTATGACTCTTCTGCAATCTGGATCTATAATCAGTAACTTGCTTTAACTCTTCTTCTCAAATGGAGATCATTAGCCTATAAATAGGTTAATTAGTGCAATATAATGAGGATATATGGTATCAAACTGATAAAATCAAGTACATCTACTAGCTCCTTTTTTAGTGACAAATTGTCACTAGAATAAGGAATTAAAAAAACTCCTGAATCATTAATTGACTACAACAGTTTGTTATATGGAAAGTAGGAGAACTTTGTATTTAAAATAGTTGTCAATAATTCCTTGATAGCCTCTTTAGATCATCCTCTTTTTCTTCTCTCTTCTCTTCTTGAGTAACAACTTCCTCTATTTCTTTAACCTCTAGCTCCTCTCCACTCTTTATAGTTATTGTATTTACTTGTTGCCTCAAATTTGACTTGGTGTATAAGTACTTAACACGTTAGCTTTATAGAGGGAAACTTTGGTTGAAGCAATGAACTTTATAAGGAGATCCTCAAAATTCCAAATTTCCTTTTATTGTTTGATGATGTAGAAATCTAAGGGAAATATTAAGCATTCCATAGAAAGTCGTGATCACTACTTCACTATGGATTATAAGTATTCGCGTATAAGATGTTTTAAGATTAGTTCCCCTAGACAAATCAGATGCTCCCACATGTAACCTTGTGTATGACATTCATGAATGGGGTGGTCACATTACAAATATGAGAACACATCATGTATACCAATCGAGCTTCCACACACGTATCACCATGCCTCTCGTTTCAAGCTCCTAATACTACCATAAGTGATGACACACCATAATTGCCCTGAGAATACTATCATATCCATCCTTATATTGTGTTTCGTGGCTATAATGATGAATACCCAAATCTTGAAAATAATTTGTAAACACACAATAAAAAAAGGGCTGTAAGAATATCCAAATAAACATAAAAAGATAAGATAAGATAAATGTGAAAAAAATGATGGATAAGTTAATAAAATTTAAGTATTTCTAATATCCTAATCCTTGAAAGTGATGCCAAAAACTTAAAAACTTGATTGAGATTTATTTTATTTATATTTACTCAAAAGCACTTGATGTAGCTATAGCTAACATTGGTAAGGACAAAATAACCCTACAAAGACTATAAGAACTAATAATAAACCTTTTCCTATTATCTAACCAACAAATATTAGGGATAGTGATTGGCCAGATTTAAAATTAAAACAATAAATGTCAACACAATTAATAAACTAGAATGGCAATTGAACTAAGAATCAACCAATGAAACAACAATATCCAGAATTCAAATCACCCTTTTGACTTCTCATGTAATCATGACTTCACACATCAATGCATTCTAAAATTTATTAGACGGTGGAAATTACTTAATTATGCTAATATATTTCTTAAGAATATTAACAACTAATCCTACGTTGATTAGTTGAAATATCTTTCTAATTAAAACTCCTAAAGTTGTATTAATCAATTTACGAATTTCATTATTAGGTTTGAACCTAATCTAGGTTTATATGCAACTCCTTTCAATTATGCTAGATCTACTGATACAATGGATTTATCAATCTCAATTGCATGAAATTACATATGGATCAACATACTAATAATATTAATTGAAGAATAACACAAAACACATAACTGAATCTCAATGAAACTAAAGAATAAATTAAAATAAAATCAATATAAGGTCCATTTTAGCGATCATTTAATCTAAGTTATTATAAAGGGTTTTGTTCATAATCATGTGAAATACAACATCAAAGCTAAAAATAAAATTGAAAATCAAGGATAACGTGATAAATTAATGTTCAAAAACTTCATTTAGATCAATGAAAATCTACCCCAAAAGGGTTTCCTTGCTTATGATTCACGCTTTCTATTGCCCTACAATTTCTTTATCTGTTACCTAAGCCTCCTCTTTACTTTTCCTCTTAATATCTTTTATACTTCAAAAATTAGGATTTTGGGTGTTATATGGGCATCAACACGAGCGTGATGGTGGCCATATGCTTCAAAAATAATGAATCCCTTAAATCCAAGGTAAACATAAGCTCAAAATATGAATGTAGGCATCATTATAGGCATGTCGGTCTCTAGCATGGTTATGTTGATAGTCGTATAACTCTTTAAAACTTTTAAAACCACTTGTTTTGTGAAACATGACCATGCTAAAGTACATGGGCATCAACATCTAACATCTTCATAACTTGGTTAAAATAGCTTCAAATAACCTCAAACTTATCCCAATTTATTTCTTTTCTTCAAATAAGTGAATTACAACACAAAAACACAATATTAACAAATTAAGTACCGAAAAATAAAATAAACAAGCAAAATACACTAAATATAAACCTAAAAATATGAATAGTTAAGCATTTATCAAACTCCCCTACACTTAAGCATTTGGTTAAGGACTCTCATCTTAATAAGAAAAACTTCGAGAGAGCATTAAATCAAGATTCTCCATTATTCATTTGATTACAAAGTTCATTGAATTGTTAAGCACTTAATTACTTGCATCAAATTATAAATCAACGTAATTCACTTCACAATTCTTCAAATTTCAACTTAATTCACATCGTTCCACTTAATGCATAAATCGAACATACATGAGAAAAATGCTAGAAACTTAAAAAATATTTTATACACTTTATTAAAAATTAAAAAATATAGGAAAATTTATAAGCTTGTTTGAAAAGTACCTTAACATTTTGACGCGAGAATAAACACCTTGTCATAAATACTCCCAGTTACTAAGCTAAGTCACTATCTCAAATGGCTAGTAACATCACTATTTAACTTCGAATTTTTTATTGATACAAATCCAGTAGAGTATAGGAATGGCAGTGGATCAGGCCCATAGGCCCGAGCCTCAGGATGTAAGCTCAGGGCTTGGCCCAATCAGGTCTCAAGTAGCACGGGACTCAAACTGATTCAAGCCTCCGATAGCTCAAAGTCCAATTGGGGCCAATTTTTAAATTTTGAATTTATTTAATAAAAAATTTATTTAATTAAAATCTATAATATGATAAATTCATTGAATTGAAGACACAAAATACAATTTATTAATAAAAAATAAGATTTTATGGAATGAATACATAAAACGTACATAAAGTGATAAAATGAACAAGATGAAACTAAATTCATTTGTGAATGATAAGAAATGGAAAAAAATATATATATATATTTGTATATAATATGAGAAATTTATATAATTGATGATACAAATTACAATTGTTTAAAAAAAAGAGGTTTTTAATGAATAAATACATAAAATGTTAAAATAAATGAGTTGAAACTTAATTTATTTATGAAGGATAGGAAATGAAAAAAGATTATTTATTTATAATATGCGAAATTTATTTAATTGATGGCACAAAAATTACAATTCATTAATAGAATAAGAATTTTTAATTAATTAATATATCTAACATATGTATAATGATAAAATAAATAAGATGAATTTCTATTCTTTTACACATCAATTGTTAATATGTATAAAAAATTATACAACAAAGTTTGAAGTAAAAAAGTTTCGATTACTATTAGTAATTTTTATAGCACCTTTATGTACAATGATATTTTCAATTAGAAAAAGATTGTATGTAGTTTCAAGTTTGGGGGCTTTTTTTAATTGAAAACTGCCCAAATTGAAAAAAAAAACAAAATAGGTTCATATTTTTCATTTAATTAAATATAAATCTTGAAATTAGGTGAAATACATTTAATTAATGAGAATGGAAATATTCATTTAATTGATGACATAATTTACAAAAAAGATTGTCCAATTTTTTAATGACACATTTTACAAAAAATCAAGATGAAATCATGAAATAATATTGGAGTCTAGGACTAGGAAATTGGACAGTGAAAACTGGAGAGTAGCAAGATAATAGATATTGATTGAAGTTGAGAATTTAGAAATAAAACACAATTACAATAATTATATCTTCAATTATAACAAAATGCAATAACATAACAAATAAGTAGTTTTAAAAACAAAGATTAAAGATAACAAACCTGGAGTAAGAAAGAGGATAGTAGCTAATTATTGTAGTTAGGATCATCAATAGTTTGCATCACTTCATATGTTTATCGAAACATTATAATAAGTGCTGTAATATTAAAATTAAAGGAATATTAAGCACTTGCTAATAATTAATAAACAATTAAATATACCTTCTTCATCCAATATTTTATTAAAATAATTTTTCGTTGAATGAGTATGAGTGTGAATAGTTACCTCTGCATCAGTTCCTGTTAGTATTACTATACAAATTAAAAAAACAATATATGGTAAGATAATATAAAAAAATAGATAAATTTAGTATATAACCAACTTCAAGTGTACATAAAGGCTTCCACATTACGAGGATGAAGTTGAGCACAATGAGGACTAATAAGGCGAGCACTAATGCTAAAAGCAAACTCTTAAGCAACAATATACGAAGGAATTGATAATAAGTCTTGTGCAATTACTTGCAAAATTAAAAATAGTTTTTACATTTCTTCCATCACGACATACATCAAACTGTACACTTCCAACTTTAGCCACACAATCTTTTATCAAATATGTATCCAACTTCATCATATTATACTAAGTCCCAGCCTTTTTTTCTTTTATGAATTTTGTAAATAAAAGTAACAAAATGCTCTTAAAAATGAATTTAGACCTAAAGCTAGAAATGAACAACATGAACTACTATGAACTCAATCATGAAATTTGTCCAATCTGAACTGATAAACATTAAAAAAATCGTACCAAAATTCTTTCATGACATCAACATGCTCTTAAACCTGACTACTATACAAGATCTTATATATATAATTACACCTTTCCATCTTGTATCTTGAAAGGTGTGCATTAGTGTATGTTTTTCTAGGTAATTGACACATATTTTTTTGTATAATTGTTGATCATTGTTGTAGTTTAGGATTCATTTTGTATGATTTCATTTAGTTTGATTTCCATTGTTGTTCTTTTATGTTTGGTGTCAATTTAGGGTAAGAATTGACTATCTCTATGTAGGAATGAAGATGGAGCAACATGGAGATTGAGCTAGAGATCAAAGAAGAAAAGAAAAGAGGAAGTTTTCTGTGGCCAATTCCCACGATCGTGGGAATTACAATCCAAGACAATCCATGGGTCTTCATTAAACTTAGGATTTTGGGGCTATCAAAGGATACTTAAGCCTCCATCTTGGGGGAGGACGAAACCCTTTTGTAGAAACTCCATCCTTGAGTGAAGAACACAAGATTTGTGCCTTGAGGAAGGTGAAGATTCAAGGGTTATGATCAAGATTGGGGAAAATAGCACATCAACATCCAAAATTCCATATTTCAGCCGAGAAGAGAAGAAGTTTCCTTTATTCAATTTTGTGTGTTTTTATTTCCTCTAATCCTTGTAAGATGGATTATTTGAATGTTGATGATGTTATGGAGACCATGTTAGGCTGATTTAATTTTAGAGATTGCTTTTGAACTATTTTGTTAAAACTCTTATCTTATTGAATTGAATGAAGTTGTCTTTAATGATTAATGATTTTATTTGGTATCTTGCAACAAATCGAGAGAGTGACTAGGATAAATTTATATAGGATTGTACAATGAGAGTTGGCAACCAATAGACTTACAATCATCACGTTGATTGAATAGTTAAAAGAGAGATCTCGACTAGTCAACTGATCACTTATAGGATAGTTTAATAACTAGTTAAATTGATAGAGTCGTTGGGTAGTTTGAGAGATTGTGCAATTGATTCTCGATTAGGGATAATTAGTTACATCTTGAGAGAGGGTAATTAATACATTTGGAAATCCAAGGTGAGACACAATTCAGTTAATAAAATAGAAGGGAGACAAAATAGGGAAAAAGTAATCTCTAGTCTTTAGATTCTTGACTTCTAACTTTTCTACAATTGTGGTATTGTTCTTCGTTCATAATTAATCTATTAGTTTTAATTTAATTTTCTAAATTATTTTGATTAAAACAATTTTGTTTCTTAAACAAATTTTGATCTAGATTAAGTGATTTCTGGGCATCAATCCTTATGGGATCGATATCCGCTTTTAAGTTACAGGCCACGACCCGTTCACTTGCAGTTTTTAGCATAAAACAAGTAGATAGGCTTTACTGTCAATAAGTTTTTGGCACCGTTGCTAGGGATTGATTGTTTAACATCGTGTTTGATTTAAATGACTTTGATTTAAGAGTTTTTGATACTTCTACTTGCATATTTGCAGGTGTATGAACACAAGGAGTACACGAAGATCGGAAAAAGTTATAGAAGACAAATTTCTTGACATTATGAAGCATGAAAGAGATCGGAGAGAACTCTAATGGATTTCATGCGACCAGGTTTATTCCTCAAGGAGTGGCGAGGTTAGCAATTCAAGTAAATAATTTCGAAATAAAGTCGGCACTCCTCAATATTCCACAAAATAGTGTGTAGTTTTATGGGCTATCCAATGAGGATCAGAACACCCACATTGCAAATTTTTTGGAGATCTATGACATATTTCGATTCAACAGAATGTCTAACGAAGCAGTGAAGCTAATATTATTTTCATTTACGTTGAAGGATCGGGCTAAAGCATGGTACAATTCCTTGAATTTAGGAAATATTACGACTTAGGAGCAGCTCGCCTAAGCATTTCTTATCAAGTATTTCCCGTTAACGTAGACGATGAGGATAATCAAGGCGATTACAAATTTTCAACAGAATGACAGGAAATCTCTCTATGAAACTTGGGAGAGATTTAAAGAACTTTAGAGAAGTTTTCCTCATCACAACCTACTGAGAGAGTTCCTACTTTAGACATTCTACAAAGAAGTAAATTCGAGCACCGGAGGAACTAGTGATGTAGTAACTAAAGGCTCACTAATAAGGAAGAATGTGGAAGCAGCTCATGATCTTTTGGAGGAGTTGGCAACCAATAGCTACATGTGGTCGAGCTAGAGGAGTAGACAAGCACTAAAGGAACAAAAAGGTATGATACCTATTGACTCAGTTACGATTCTCCAGGCTCAAATCACGTCTCTTACGAAGCAGTTGAACAACATGCAAAGAGCATCCTCCTCTACGATAAAGGCGATGCAAGAGCAATGTGAGCTGTGTGGACAAAACAACCACGACTCAATAGAGTGCTTTCTATTGGGAACAGGCAACACCGAATAGGTAAGTTACCTGGGCTAGCCGCAACGAGGTAGTAATCCTTATCCTAAGACATATAATCCAAGGTTGAGAAACCACCCAAATTTTTTGTGGACTAATAACAATACAGGTGGCCAATCAAGACCACAAGAACTGGCGGGATTCCAGCAAGATCAAATCAGAGCGTTGGAAAGTAAGTTGGACAAGTTTATAGAGATATTTGGTTCTTAAATGACAGCTCAAGAAGAGAGTCAAAAAAGGATGTTTGTAAGCCAGAAGGAAAGTCAACAGATGATAGAGGCAAAATTTGACTCAATCGTGAAAAACATACGTCATCGATCCATAACTTGGAGGTTCAGGTAAGTCAACTTACTAATGCTGTATTTTCTCGAAGTGTAGGTAGCTTATTAAGCAATACTGAGGTCATTCCAAGGGAGCAATTCAAAGTTACTACGCTTTGAAGTGCCAAGCAGATGGAAGAACCAGATAAGAGAAAGGACAGCCACGAAAAAAGAAAAGTATGGAGGTAGAAGAAGGAAGGTCATATCTTCCACTACCACCATATAAACCCAAACTCTCGTATCCACAAAGAGTGAAACAACATCAGGTGGATATTCAATTTTGTAAATTTTTGGAGAAATTGAAGAAGCTACAGATTAATTTATCATTAGTGGAAGCTTTGGAGTGCATGCCTAAGTATGTGAAGTTTTTGAAGGATATACTCACACACAAATGCACTTGGGAAGATAATCAAATAGTTACATTGACCAAGAATTGTAGTTCCATTATCTCCAGTCAAATTCCATCAAAATTGCAAGATCCAAGGAGTTTCACTATTCCATGTGTTATTGGTAATTTTAAGTTTTCTAAAAATTTATACGATTTAGGTGCAAGTATTAATTTGATGCCTCTGTCTATTTTCAAGAAATTGGGATTAGGATAGGTCAAGCTAACTTCCATGTTGATTCAACTTATAGATCAATCAATAAAAAGGCCATTTAGAGTTGTGGAAGACGTATTGGTAAAAGTGGACAAATTTATAATTCTTGTTGATTGTGTTGTATTAGATTTTGAAGCTGATAAGAATTGTCCATTGAATTTGGTTAGGCCCTTTATAAATACTGGTAGGGAATTAGTTGATCTACATTAAGGGAAACTTGTGTTGAGAATTGGGGATGAACAGGCTGAGTTTAATATGACAAATTCTTTGAAGAAACCGATGGTTGGAAATGTGTGTATGAAAATTGATGTTGTAGTTGAATGTATGAAAAAGATTAGAGAGGGTGTTGATGAAGCGAATGAAGTATACAAAGAGGAAAGTGCGAAGAGGATTTATGTCAGGAAGTGGAGTTATAAAGGTTAGAGAGAGCTGGTGAACCTACACCACCTTCTACTGTTAAACGTCCCACTTTATAATTTAAACCTTTACCACACTTTACCTATCATTATCTCCAATGAATTAAATTGTGAGAAAGAAGAGAAAGTGGTGGAGATTATTAGGAAAAGGATGAAGAAATAAGCCCCAATGTGGTGATGCGTAGAATTAATCTAGAAGAAGGATGTAGAGCTGTGAGAGAAAGACAGAGAAGGTTAAATCCGAATATACAATAGGTTACGAAGAAGGAAGTGATGAAACTTCTGGATGCAAGGATAATTTATCCCATTTTAGATAGTAAGTGGATGAGTCCAGTTTAATGTGTGCCAAAGAAGGGTGGCATGATGGTGATAAAGAATGAGAAAGGGGAAAAGATCTCCCCTAGGACTGTCATAAGTTTGTAAATGTGTATTGACTATAGGAAGTTAAATTTGGCTTCCAAGAAAGATCATTTCCATTTACCTTTTATGGACTCATTTTTTTTATTGCTTTCTGCATGGATATTCAGGGTACAATCAAATATTTATATACCCATAAGATCAAGAGAAGACCGCTTTTACATGTCCATATGAAAATTTTACGTACTGAAGGATGCCTTTTGGTGTGATGGCCATTTTTACAAACATTTAATGAAAATTTTATATAGGTATTTATGGATGATTTTTCTGTCTTTGGAGAGTCTTTTGAATCATTGTTTGCTTAACTTAGACAAAGTGCTTCCAAGATGTGAGGAGTCACATTTAGTTTTAAATTGGGAAAATGTTATTTCATGGTCCAAGAGAGAATTGTATTAGGCTATAAGATACATACAAATGGATTGAAGTGGATCACGCTAAACAGAAGTAATTAAGAAGTTACGACCTCCCTCCAACATCAAGGTTATCCAAGCTTTCCTTAGTCATACAGGGTTCTACAGACAATTCATTAAAGATTTTTCCCTTATTGCAAGACCCCTAACTCATCTATTGGTTAAAGACGTGCCATTTGTTTTTAAAGATCACTATTTATATTCTTTTAAAAGGTTGACCAAGGCACTAACAGCAACAGTTCTGACATAATTGGATTGGTCTACTCCGTTTGAGATTATGTATGACGCAAGCAACAATACTGTTGGGTGTGTACTTAGTCAGCAGAAGGAGAAGAGGTTGTATGCTATCTATTACACAAGCAAGATGTTGACGGAAGCACAGTTGAATTACACAACTATTGAGAAAGATCTGCTTGCAGTGGTATTTGCATATAAAAATTTTCGCTCCTATTTGTTAGGTTCACAAGTTATCGTGTTTACAGACCATGCAGCATTACGTTACCTTTTCCCTAAGAAGAATGCTAAGGCCAGGCTCATTCGATGGGTACTTCTACTCCAAAAGTTCAACATTGAAATCAAAGACAAGAAAGGAGCAGAAAATGTCGTAACGGATCATTTATTGAGACTCGAAGGAGGGAATCATAAAGAGGAAAAGGAAATCAAGGAAATTTTTCCTGACGAGACCTTGATGATGGTAGATAAACCATTCCTTCCTTAGTTTGCAGATAGTGCAAATTACCTTTCAGGTGGTATTCTTCTATCTGATTTATCATATCAGTAAAGGAAGTGTTTCCTATTTCAATGCACTCGTTATATCTGGCATGAACCTATATTTTATAAGATATATGCTGACAGTTTAATTCGCAGGTATGTTCCTGAAAATGAAATGCCTGAAAGCTCAACACCATGTTATAGCTCATCATATGCAGGGCATTATGGAGCTAGCAAGACTGCTGCATAAATCTTAGAGTTTGGATTCTGTTGGCCAACTATATTTAAGGATGCTCAAGATTTTGTGCTCAAGTGTGATAGATGTCAAAGAGTGGTTAACATATCAAAGAGAGATGAAATGCCACTTTCGAACATGATGGAGGTGGAGATATTTAATGTATGGGGTCTGAACTTCATGGGACCATTCCTATCATCCGAAGGTAACACCAATATTTTAATTGGAATTGATTATATCTCTAGATGGGTTGAAGCAATTGCCACTCCAACCAATGATAGCAAGGTAGTTTAGAAGTTCATTAAGAAGATTTTTACCAGATTTGGGGTCCCTAAAGCAATCATAAGTGATGAGGGGAGTCACTTTTGCAACAAACCATTTGAGAACCTTCTGAGAAGATACAACGTTCATTATAGAGTGGCTACCCCATACCACCCCTAAACCAATGGCCAAGTGGAGGTGGTTAATAGAGAGCTGGTAAAGATTCTGGAGAAGATAGTGAGCTTTTTAAGGAAAGATTGGTTATTTAAGTTGGATGATGCACTGTAGGCTTATAGAATAGCTTTCAAAACTCCTATAGACACAACATCATATCGATTTATGTATGGCAAGGCATGCCATTTACTGTTGGAGTTGAAGCATAAAGCTTATAGGGCAATCAAGAAATTGAATATGGATTGGAAGCTGGTAAGAGAAAAGAGGTTGTTTCACCTAGATGAGTTGTATGAGATGAGATATGATGCCTATGAAAATGCCAAGCTATACAAGGAAAGGGCCAAGAAGTGGCATGATGACCACATCAAGAAAAAAGAATTTAAAAGTGGAGATTTGGTAATTTTGTTCAATTCAAGACTCCAGCTATTTCCCAGAAAGCTTAAGTCAAGATGAAGTGGACCCTTCAAAATTCTTCAAGTGTTTCCCCATGGAGTGTTGGAGTTGGAAAATGATAAGGGAGAAACATTCAAGGTCAATGAGCATCATTGCAAACCATATTATGTAGAGACATATCAATAAGAAAAGGACGTTTTCTCTTTCCTTTCTTCCACTCTTTAACGAATGAATGAAGAATGGTAAAGCTAATGACCTTAACTTAGCATGTTTACCTTTATTTTGATTGTCTTTGTCTATTCACATGTTTGAATTGAGTTCGATCGATATCAATTTGTTTGTTGTTTGAATTTCAACTTGTTTTCTTTTCAAATTTCTTGTTGATGATATTATCTTAATGTGTTTATAGGTTTTGGGATTATGGAGAATACATGTAATGTTGGAAGAAGGTTTAGAAGTCGAAGAACCACCAATTCCCACGTTCGTGGGAATTGATTTCCATGAGCATGGGTAACCTCTCCATAAACTTTCTGGAGAGAAATCCTATAACCGTGGGAATTATGGTGATTCCCACGAGTATGGGAAACCTCTCTAGAAACTTTTCGGAGAGAAATCCCACGACTGTGGGAATTGTGGTGATTCCCACGAGCATGGGAAACATCTCCAGAATTGTGGGAATTCCCACGAGCATGGGAAACCTTGTTGGAGAGTAATCCCATGATCATGGAAATTCCATTTGTAGGGAAACTTAGAGTTTCCCTCCCCTTTGTTCTCTCACCCATTCTTAAAAATTTTACTCCCTCTCTCTCTAACCCATGACATTCTCTCTTCCCACTCTCTCACACTCTTCATGTTCCTCTAGATTCTTAGTATTTTTCTTCATCTATTCTCATTAATTTTACAATCCTTTCATCTTTTCATGAATTAATCATTCAAAAACACAAGGATTTGGGTAAGATTTTGCTCTCTCTCTCTAAAATATGAATTTCACTCTCTCTCTCTCTCTCATCTTTACAGATTTTCTTCTTACAATGGCACTACTAAAGACGATTATGGCTAGGAAATCGATCAACAAACTCCATCTGCAAGTTTTCGGTGAAGGTAAGCCTAACTTAACTTATCTACTCATAAGAAGAAGGTACGTGTTTCTGTGACTTTAGAAATAGAGAAATAGTCACTCCTAAGTATTTTGATTTTGAAGTGTTAGAGAACATAGAAGTGAGACGATAACTTGAGCAATTAGCCGCAAATGTAGGATGGAGTAGGTTTGTTTGGTGTGATGTACCTATATACTACTTTGACTTTAGAGTTTTTCACAATAGTCTAGTATAACCCTAAGACAGATGTATTTTCGTTTAGGTTAGTTGGAAATATTTTTAAACTTGATTATCCTATCATGCGTGAAATTTTCAATTTGTCAAATGCAAAAATTCTAGATGGTTACACTGATTTTCATGTCGATTCTTATTGGAAAACTCTAATGGGTGAAAAACATTTTGACCCCCTCAATGCACCAAATTCTTTAATCCAAAGTACTGAGCATCTACTTTTACACAAATTTATGTGTCTGACTGTGTTTAATAAAACGAAAAGTAACAAGTGCTCGGCCAAAGAACTTTTCTTTTTATGGTGCAAGGATCGAAAAATTAAAATCAACATACCATATAGGATTTTCGATCACTAGTGAGTGTGGTTAATAAAAAGAGTTCATTTTGGATGTCTCATATTGCTTCTACACTGTGCGTGTTTTATATTGTTAATATGGAGAATTTGCATACAATGCCATATGATATGTTTGACATATCTTACTTGAGGCATTCCGAGATTATGGAGTCCCATTTTATGGAACTTTGCAATCCTCAGATAAGTGTTTTAGTGAGGAACATAAGGGGTCAAGATATAGCCATTTCCCGACCTACCACCTCCCGAGTAGTCCCGGAGCCCAAGGAAGAAGCAGTAGAAGTGAAACCGAGTGCATCAACACAGGTCGACCAATTTTAACAAATCCTTGACCAGATGGCCTCCAACCAACAACAGATGACATCCTAAATCGATGACTTCGGCAGACAAATGCAGCAAGTTCATAAGGAGCAATGCAGCTTAAAAAAGAAGTTCCCAAACTTCTGTCAGAGGAACAACTTCAAAGCTTCTTCGCCCACATTGTTGCCACTATCATCTCCATAAGCCATTTCTTATCATAAACTTTCCTTTATGATATTTCTTTTGTTTGGTTTTATGTCAATTATCTTGTTTCATTTTTAGTGTTTGATTTCATAATATTTGTATTTTGGTTTGAATTCATTTTCTTTTGTTTGGTTTGATATCATTTGTTTGTTTCAATTTCTTTTGTTTGGTTTGTTATCATTTTTATTTGGTTTAATGTCATTTTCATTCACTTTGTTGTTGAATTGTCACATTGAGAACAATATGATCTTTAAGTGTAGGGAGGTGACATTGAATTTCTCAATTGCATTATGTTGAGTGGGATGCATGTTTAGGCATATGATGTGCTTTTTGTCAAAAATGGAACTGCACTTGAATCACTCTGATGAATATTACCATGAAATTCTGCCATGCTAGTTAGAATTAGATAGAATGTATGCTTGAACTCGAATTAGGCTACTATAGAAAGAGAACCATGTTGAGTGATGAAAAGTAGTTAGACACATATGCTTATTAATAATTGATAGTTAAGCAATAAGGTAGTGTAGAGATGCATAATGAGTTTTCATTTGAGTCAAAGTGAGAATTGAGTCATATGACTCCATACATAGTCATTCTTTTTCTTTGTTGAGTGTTACTTCCTTAGGTTATTACCTTCAAAACTTGCTTTGAATCGGTTTGAGTCTACTGGATGCATGCTAAATAGAGATGATTAAGGCCCTTTTTGGTGTTAACCCTTGGCTTAAATGACCAACCTTTGCATTATCGTTTACTAACCCCATCGATCTTTAACCTGTTGTTTCTTGAAAACACCCTAATGTTTAAAAAAGAACCTTCAACCACATTATCCTACCCTTTCACAAGCTTAGTAGAGCGTTAAGTAATACATTAGTTGGGATCGTGTAAAAATTTTTATCAAGATGATTTGAGCATATTTCTGCCTGTGGACTACATTGTATATAGTGTTATTTTTTATTCATAATTCTTCCATGTATGAAGAAAAAGAAAGAAAAATGATGAAAAAATTAAAAAGGAAAATAAAAGAAAATAAAAGAAAATAAAAAGGAAGAACAAATGAGTGCATTAATAAGTGTGGAATATTAGCTATATTTTTATGTCTTGGAGTTATGTTTTGTTATCCCATTTTATATTCTTTTTATTTCACTAATGCTTGTGCTTAAACCCTTTTCCCTCTTTACCCACCTTAACCCTTGCCACATACAACCTTACACAAGTCCTTTTAATTTACTTATGCATGTAATCATTGTAGAGGAGAATTGGTGTATTAGCAAGCCTATGATAGTGTAGTTTCCTATAGGAAGTATGAGCAAAACACTAACCATTAAACAACTGAGGAAAATGAGTAAAAACCATGAGGAAGATTCATTTTTGCATCTTTACTTATCTTTGAGTGACGGTGTCAATTGTTGGATTGCTTATGTACACCAATGAAAAAAGGTAGTCATGATATGTGTGTTAACTTGATATTTGAGTTAGCTTGAATTTAAGGGAATGTATTCTTTGATCTTCATGAAACTGAAGCGATAGAATTGAGTGGGTGTAATTATTTTGCTTTAGGACAAGCAAAGATTTAAGTGTGGGGATGTTGATAGGTGAGCATTAGTATATGTTTTTCTAGGTAATTGGCATGTGTTTTCTTGCATAATTATTGATCATTGTTGTAGTTTAGGATTCAATTTATATGATTTAATTTAGATTGGTTTCCATTATTGTTGTTTTATGTTTGGTGTCAATTTAGGGTAAGAATTGACTATTTCTATATAGGAATGAAGATGGAACAACTTGAAGATTGAGCCAGAGATCAAAGAGGAAAAGAAAAGAGGAAGTTTTCTATGACCAATTCCCAGGATCGTGGGAATTACAATCCGAGACAATACACGGAGCTTCATTAAACTTAGGGTTGTGAGACTATTAAAGGATAATTAAGCCTCCATCTTAGGGGCAGGATGAAACCCTTCTGTGGAAACACCATCTTTAAGTGAAGAACACAATATTTGAGCCTTATGGAAGGTGAAGAATCAAGGATTATCATCAAGATTGGGGAAAATAGCAAATCAATATCCAAAATTCCAGATTTTAGCAAAAAAGAGAAGAAGTTTCCTTTATTCAATTTTCTGTGTTTTTATTTCTTCTAATCTTTGTAAGATGGATTATTTGAATGTTGATGATGTTATGGAGACCATGTTAGGTTGATTTAATTTTAGAGATTGCTTTTAAACTATTTTGTTAGAACTCCTATTTTATTTAATTAGATGAAGCTATCTTTGAGGATTGGTGATTTTATTTGTCATCTTACAATAAATCGAGAGAGTGAGTAAGATAAATTTGTGTAGGATGATGATCCTTGTCTCCATCTTCAAAGGAGATGACACCCACCTATAGAAATATTTTCCTTGAGTGAAGAACACGTGTTTAGAGCATTGAGGAAGGATTGAAGACAAAGATCATCATCAGGATTAGGCAAAATAGCACATCAACACAAGAATTCCAAATTTTGGCAAAGAAGAGGAGTCTTTCTATTCAATTTTTTGTCGTTTTAACCTCTTCCTTTCTTTGAAAAATTGGTTTATTTGATTGTTGATGATGTTATGGAGACCATGTTAGGCTGATTTTATTTTAGGAATTGCTTTTGAACTATTTTCTAAAACTCCTATTTTATTGAATTGAATGCAATTGTCTTTGTTGATTGTTGATTTTAAATGTCATCTTGCAACAAATCAAGAGTGTGAGTAAGATTAAATTTATGTAGAATTGTACAACAAGAGTTGGTGGCCTATAGACTAGTAATCATCATGTTAATTAAATAGTTAGAAGAGAGATCTTGGCTAGTCAATTGATCAGCTATAGGATAGTTTAATAACTAATTGAATCAGTAGAGTCATTGGGTAGGTTGAGAGATCGTCCAATTGATTCCCTTTAATTTGATTAGGGACAATTAGTTACACCTTGAGAGAGGGTAATTATTACATTTAGAAATCTAGGGTGAGACATAATTTAATTAATAAAATAGGAGGGAGACAAAATAAGGAAAAAGTAATCTCTACTCTTTAGATTCTTGAATTTCGACTTTTCTGCAATTGTGGTATTGTTCATCGCTCATCATTAATCTTTTAGTTTTAATTTAATTTTCTAAATTATTTTCATTAGAAACAATTTTGTTTCTTAAACAAAGTTTGATCTAGATTAAGTGGTGTCGGGCATCATTCCCTGTGGGATCGATATCCGCTTTTAAGCTACAATTCATGACCCGCTCACTTGTGGTTTTTGAGCGTAAAACAAGTATATAAATTTTATTGTCAACATATCTCAGGTCTAATACAGATATGACTGCAATAGTATATCTAACCATATACCAATAAAAATTGAACTTATGCCTCGTCTGCTCTGTCTTAATTCGAATCACCTCATTAGAATCAAACATTTAATCAGATAAAGCTTTCTTGATCTCACACATATTGCTAAAGCAACAGTTCGAATTTAGAACAATTATCACGGTATAAAATAATTCTAACTTCTTACAAATTTCTTTTGCCAACTCTTATAGGTCTTTTATAGACAGGCAAATGTACTGAGAATCTTTTTGTCTCATTCTGGTAAATACCTTAAAATATTCGATTATCGACTCCAACATCTTGAAGTTTAACTTCTATCCAGTTGGACAATCTTAAACCAACTACTTCATCCTCAGAATGTATATTGTTGTACAATTTCTTCAAATTTCTTAACTCCTTTAGGTGTTGCACTCTAATATACTACATTATCCTGAATCACATCTATTACTTCCTTTATCATCTCCATCTCGTCCTTCACAATCAGAATATGTGCAAAGTAATATATATGGAATAAACTTCCACCAACCATCAAGCTCACAACCTATATCTTATTCTTCACCTTTTCAATCATAGTATCATTTTTGCTATAATTTTTTATTGTTATGGTGGATAATGTGGTGTCGATATTCAAATTTATTAAATAATCAACCATTACAATTGTCAACCTTTCATTTGTGTATGGCGCCAGCATATAAATGAAAATACCATTCATAAATATAACCAAATATCAATTATAACATAACCAAAAAATAAATGATAAAAATATTCAAGAATATAATTTACCTCAAAATTCTACTGTGTTGAGTCCGATTATTGTCAATGTAATGTGAAGTCACTGCCATATAACCCTTCTTTTGGTTATCAGCTGTCCACGTATCTGTTGTGATGGCAACCCATCTTTCAATACTTGATAATGTTCTTAAATTTCTTTCCTTTTATCCTTATATATCTTTATAATGTCCTTCTTTAACATATTTTGAGTGGGGATCTTAAAGGATGGTTCTAATAAGTTAAGCAACATCCTAAATATTTTTCATATCAACTATAGATAGTGGATGTTTATCACCAATTAGCATAGAAGAAATCAAAAACCTTGATTTGTTGCTATCATAAGTTATAGTAATCATTTCATTCCTCCCTCTTATAAAGTTAGTGGTCAAAAATGTTTGATCTTCTAATATGATCTTCTTTCTATTGTAGGAATCCATTTTTCTTTTTAAATGAGAGGGTCCACCTTTTAAACTCTCGACTAACATCCTAAAATAATATTTACATTCAGTTTTCTTTACTCCGTTCATTGATCTAGCCTTATTGAAATGATTTCAAACATCACTTTTCAATGGACCTAAACTTTTATCTTCACTTAATACAAGAGTGGAAGTTTTCGCTTATAAACTCTCTAATACCAGATTATAGCTTTTCACTGGAATATGTTTATCCATATGAAACAATCAATATATAACTATACATGTTATTCATAAATTTGAAATCTAACATAATACAACATCGCTACTAATATATGTCATTTGAAATCCAACAACAACCATCAATATTTTTTTTGAAACATTAAATAATAATGTTATATTTTTAAAAAAATCTTCAATAATAAAATAAAGATAACATGTACCTTAAATGATAAAGAGCATATATATATATATATATATATATATAAACATAAAAGAGTTTAGCTTACTATCTAACTTATTCTTAATAATCTTTAATAAGATGATGTATCATTACTTTTTAATTAAAATTTTTAATATGAAAAGAACAAAACTATATTATTTGGCCCTACAAAAAATTGCATCTTTAAAAGACAAGTGTCTTGAGTCCTCCAGCTATCTTTGGTGCATTTTACCCTACTCATTGGTGTATTCATGACTTTTATAATTTTTATGTCCAAAAATTACTATTCATTAATAGTTATACTATATTATGTGGTGCAACACTATGATTCACTTGGATTCTTAAAAAGAATGTTGTTGAAAATAATTTTAAAAATTATCTTGGTACTTATATATTTTTAGTTTTGACATAAGTATAGAGTGTTTTATAGATGTATTGAATAAGGTCAATGGAAAATTTAGAATGAGATTTTTTATTAATTGAATACTTCATCTTATCAATGTTTTTTTAGTTTATGTTTTATTTTCTATATTTTGTTTAAAAGATCTGTCCAAATATAGTACCTCAAGCTTTATTTTTTGTTGAATAAATAGGAAGCTTTTATGATGCAAGCTGTTACTAGATTTCAAAAAAATTGATCCCATATTAGCAAATTTAAAACAATCAATAGCACATAAAAAGATAAAAACAATGAAAGTTGATGTTTTATTTCTTCTCAAATCTATCTCAAAACTCTCCCTAAAAAAGACCATATTTTTAAAAATTAGTGGCAGTAAGAAAAGGGTGATGTTGTATTATCTTTAACAATAAATAAGAGTGAAATAGAGCAAAACTCCAATGTAGTAGTTCCCTTCCCTTTCAACATAGATTAAGAATATTTAGAAAATATAGCAAACTTTGACGCTACTAGGAACAAGTTGTTGTACAATACAAAATTAAGCTATGCATGTTAACTATACTTCGATAAGTAGGAGTGGCCTAATTGGTTTCAACTCCTCACTTAAGATTAAGAGGTCTTGAGTTCGAGTCACCAAAACAGTTGGGGGTTTATAAGGAAACAGTCTCTGTATTTCTATAGGAGACGCGGGCATGACGGTGTACATCTTACCCCCCTCCCCCCTCTCATACCCTGCTTAGGAGGGAATTTGAGTATTTTTGTCTTGTGTGTATATTAACTATACTTCAGATAAGCATTATATAAAGAACCCTAACTTCTCTTTTAACTTCCTCTTATAATTTGCACAAATTGCTAATGTTTACAGTAGATATATATTAATCATTCAAATTGTAATTAAGGTCATTCCAATACATAAAAAGAAGGAAATGAAAGAAAACTTACTGTATAAATAATTGAAATCAAGTTGCCACTTCCTTAGCACTATAGTTGCTGCCTCTGCACAAGTTCTTAATTATTCAAGGCTAGTGAATATCTATAGGCCTGTGGGCTTGCAAATTGCCTATGGGGTAGCAGACAGTGGGGTGCAAACCGTAGATTGGAAGAAGAAGATGAAACCAGAAGGTAGTTAGGCACAAAGGGGCGAAGCAGGAAACACGAAAGAGAGACAAAGAGGAAGGAAGGGGAAAAACTAAAAAAGTATATGCTAACCTAGAGTAAAACGACATCGTTTTACACTAGGTGTAAAATAACATCATTTTACTATGAGATAAAATTTTTAAAAAAAGGGTAAAACAACATCTTCTTGCTTTTATCACAAAACTACGTCCTTTTAGCCTTGTTAGATTACAATATACATCCGGAAAAATGATGTCATTTTGTTGTTGCAGTAAAATGATGTCGCTTCACTTTTTACATATGCCCCAGAGGCCCAACTTTTTTAGAATTTTAGGGCTAGAGGCTCGGTAAACCTAGGCCTAGCTTGTTGACTTCAGGCTAAACATGGGCATAACTCCCATCCCTTACGAAGGTAAATTATTTATGCTCGTTTATTCATATACTAATTTTTTCCTTTTTCATAATGAAAAGTTTCAAAAAGAATTCAAATTTAACTCAATGCATGTACAAATTATACATAATTTAAAACCAAATTAATCATTAAAACTCAAAACTATTTGCCTAAATAAATCAAATCACCATCGCAACTAAACTCAGAATTAATCATTTTGGTCAACATCTTTAAAAAACTTCTTATTGATTAATTATGTTTTACCACAGCGTATGGTGTAACTATAACGAATACTAACGAGTATGAGTCAATCCTATGAGGATTAAAATTACTGGCACTAACAAGTATGAGTCAATCTTATGAGGATTCAAGTTACTTGTACTAATTATCTCTCTATTATCTATTTTAACAAATTATGATGATGATGATTAATCAAATTCAAAATAAAACTCTAAACTAAAAAAATTATGCGCAATTGATTAATTAGAATGAAGATTAAACTAAGAAACAATTAAAGAAGATAGTAGTACCTAGAATTCAAATTCCCCTAAGACTTCTTATACAATTATGACTTTATGCATCAATTTAATTTATAGTTCATTGGACCGTGAAAAATTTTCAATTATGCTAATACCTTTGTTCAAGACTATTAATAATTAATCCTAAGTTGATTAATTTAAATCTCTTTTTAATTAAAATCTATAAATTTTCATTAATCAATTTATAAATTTAACTATTAAGTTTTCTATTCTAGAAGATTTATGTTGACCTATCTCTAGTTTTGCAAACAACTTCTTTTAATTATGTTGGATATATTTATACAAAGGATTTTTCAATCTCAATTACATGAAATCACATATAAATCAATATGCCAGTAATATTATTTCAGTAATAATAAAGAACACATAATTGAATCTTAATGAATCTATAAAATAAAATAAAATCACTGCAAGGTCCACCCAAGGGTTCTTCTAATCTAGATACCATAAAGGGTTTAGCTTATAACCGTATCAACATAACATCAAAGCTAAAGATAAAACTAAAAATTAAGGATAACAAATGAAATCCCTTTAATCTTCAAAAACTTTACCCTAGATCAATGAAAATCCACTCCAAAAGGGTCCTTGGTATTCTTTGAGCTTTCTGTCATCCTAAGGTTTTCTTTTGTGTTTCTCGAGCCTTCTCTTCACGTTTCCTTATAATCTTGTCTTTTATATTTTGAAAATTAGGTGTTTGGAGGGTACATAAGCATCAATATGGGCGTGTTAGTGGCTATGTACTTTAAAAATCATGAAGCCCTTAAATTCAAAGCAAACATAGGCACAAAATGTGATGGTCGTGTAACTTTTTGAAGCTTTAAGACTACTTGTCTTATATGAAACATGCCCATGTTAAAGTACACAAGCATTAACATGGGTATGTTGGTGCCATGTACTTTTCTAACATCTTCATAACTGGGTAAAAACAGCTCTAAATTGCCTTAAATTTTTTCCAAATTATTTTTTACTCTAAATAAGTGAATTACAACATAGAAATATAATACAATTAAATTATGTATTAAAATAAAAAAACACCCAAATAAACAAGAAATTTGCATTAAATATAAACCTAAAAATATAAATAATTAAACACTTATAAAGTAGCTTAATCAATTCATCATAAGGTGATTTTATATCAAGAAGGAATACTGAAGACAACATTTTGATAGCTTAGGAGTTGTTCAAGTCATACCATTACAAAAAAATCAATTAGATGTTGCTATTTGAAGATTGATTTTTACAAAGCATTTGATACCATTAGCTGGAAATTTATTCTGAATGCTCTTTAGGCCTTTGGTTTCCCAATTATGTTCAACCAATGGATAGATTAGTGTATCTTTAGTCCAACTTATATTGTCATCATCAATGGTAAGCCAACTAGTGTTTTTAAGAGAGCTAAAATGATCAGACAAGGAGACCCTATCTCACACCCATCTTTACCATTTGCATTGAGGTATTAACTAGATTTTTCCCTTATAACATCAGGCAAATTATTCCTTTTAAATACCATTATAAATGCAAGTCTATGAAGTTGTTTATATGCCTACTTTTAAATACTTGGGCGTTGTTATCACTACTTTCAGACCTACCTATAGAGATTATACCCCGCTATCTTTATAAGGATTAGAAGAAGAAAAAATAAGCTTTATCTTATTATGGTAGGTGTCAGCTTTTTACATCCATCCTAAATAATCTCCATATTTGCTAGAGTTCACTTCTTTACTTACTCGAGAACCTTACCAAAGGAATGGAGAAGATGCTAAAGAAATTTTTTGGATTAGTGGGACATCCAAAAATGGAATAACCAAGGTGAGTTTGAGGGAGTTGTGTTTGCCTAAGGAATAGGGTGGACTCAGTATTAGGTCCACAAGAATTACTAAAAAGATTGTCCTTGCTAAAAGAATATGGAGACTCTATAATATGATCATAAATCTTTGTAGGTAAATGGATGCAGGAGGAGTATCTAAAAGGCAATAGCTTCTGGAACATGAAGAATAAACTTGACAATTCTTAGACCATCAATCAACTTCTAAAATTGAGAAGAGTCATGGCTAGGGAAATGAAATTTTTTAATGGGAATCGAGAAGAAAAAAAAAACTAGTTTCTGGCATGACAATTGGAACACGTTAGGACCTCTTCACTTGCTTGTAGAGTTTGTCTCACTTCATCTCACTATTCTAATTAAAGCAAGAGTTAAAGAGATAATCAAAAGGGAGAGGTGGCAACGTGATCATTGTGGTTTCACTACAATCATAAATAGAGTCCAAAACTCTAGTCCTGATTTAAGCAAAGAGGATACAACTATATGGTCAAGGCATAGCTCAAAAAACTTCTCAAACGGCTCCTATGTATCCCACTTTAGAGCTCCTGAAATAATTGTCCCTTGTTGGAAATTGGTTTGATTTAACGGGAACTTGCCTAAAATTTCATGTATACTTTGGTTGATTGTTAACAATAAGGTTAAAATCTTTGACATAATTAAATAGGATAACAATCTTAATGGCCTATATATCTTATGCAAATTTTTCCTAAAATTTTGGATAACTTATTTTTCTAATGCACCTATAGTAGTTCTATTTAGGGTCAGAGGGAGCACATTACACTGTCAACAGGAAACCTGGGCTTAAGAGGCAAGCTGGTCTTTGAGGGTCGAATTCTAGAATAATCACGGCTTAACCATATTCAAGATAGGTTTGAGCTGCTGTGTCTATGATATTTGGAGAGACAGAAACAGAAAAATCTTTGAACTCACGGAAAGGAACTCACGATCACTGTTTAAATCCATTTACAACGGGATTAGGGAGGTAATTGTGGCCACAGAAATCCATATTAAGTGTGTCGATAGTGCAAACTTAGTTGGAATTTACTAACAACAGGTCAAAAGCAAAGATAGTAATACAAGAAGTTGAATATCTTGATGCAAAGTCCTAAACCCTTATCCTGGACTTCTTGGCGTTATAAAACGGAAGCAAAGCTCCCCAGAAATCCTTGTGTTGTAGTCTTGTAATGCAAGTACTCTTGTACTTATTTGGAATTTACTGTCTGTTTAGTTGAATTTATATTAATAGAGTCTTTGTCAATAGAACTTTTGTCAGTAAAATTTTTCTCATAAGAGTTTTTCTAAAAAGCTAATTGATTATTTGGCTGTCATTTAAAAAAAGTTTTTTTAAAAAGCTTCATACAATAAACTGTTTGGAAACATAAAAACAAAAAGCACTTTTAATTTTAACTATATTTTATTTTGTAATGAAATCATTTATGCATATAAATATTATTTAAAATATATTAAACAATATGCAAAGCACAATATATTAATTATTATATAATTTTAAACCATATGAAACATAAATAAAAACATATCTAACCAAATCTTTTCTATAGATTATAGCATGAGTAAAACTAATATAAAAAATAAATATTAAAACATATAAAAAATTCAAACAATATTATATAAATCTCAAAATAAAAGTGAAGTTTTGTTTGTGAGTATTGTGGGAATTATGTGTAAAACATAAGGATAAAAGGATCTAAAAATAGGCTCATTAATTGATCTGAAAAAATCTACCTAAAAAGGTATTTTTTTGATAAACTTTAAATTTGAGCTTCTTAAAAAAATTATATTTTAGGAGCCAAAAAAGCTTTATCTACTAAAAAACATTTTTTTATTTTATAACCAAACACTCTAATTTCTTAAAATAAATTTTTTTTATAAAAAAAGTACTTATTTATCCCCTAAAAGCTTAAATTACGTTATTTGCCTAGGCAAGCTGATTTTAAGGTCTCTGTGAGACATTTAGAGCCTTTTTTTTTTTTTTTGTGGTCTCTCTTGTCTGATGTTTACTTCATTTCATTTTACAAAAAAAGAATTCTTTACGAGGTAGGCTCCACTCCACTTTTATCCCACGTGTTCCTCCCTACATAATGTAACACAATGTTCAGCGACAGCTATCAAATGTCAAAAGCAATACCGAGGATTATTTAAGAAAATAACAAAATAATTGAAAAGCTTACACACGTCTGGTCTAGTTGATTCCCACGTCATCATTTCATGCAAGCACGAAGATTCAGTCGACGCCGCAAATCCATGGCGGAGGCCCCGCCGTGGCTGCCGTCACTTCCCCACTTTCTACTGCTTTACTTTTGTTGTACAACACGACTTTGAATTTTGACCAATCAGACGGTTCAAAGTCACGTTTTGAAATTCTAGGTCGATCGGTATTAGAATTAGAATGATTTGTAATGAGAAATCTTCAGAGGTCGGCACAGACAGAGTCTTGCGGATGCGTAGGGTATATATTATATTATATATATATATTGTGCTCTGTGTCGACACACAGTAGTCTCTTGTTGGCCATGGACAATGGAGCTGGTAATTGCGGCTGGGTCCATGGAGCTTAATGATGGGTTGGTTAAGAAGGAGCCGTCACCCGTCAGAAAGCTCCATGTGGAAAATGATAATTTTGTTTATAAACAAAATTATCATTTTCTTTATCCTGATTTTACTTTTCTAAAATTATTAATGAAAGTCAAAGTCCAACTTGTTTTTGCATAATTAACTATACCTTTTATTTCAGTTCAAACAATGCCTTTTTCTACTTAACAAGAGAATTGTCCCGTTACCGCTTACCATATATCTAAAGGCACTCACTTTTCATTCTTACAGCAAAAAACTTGTTTGTCAAAAACAATCACATTATCTGTGAACTAATTTATATTTTATAATTTTCTTTGAAATGAAATCTTGTAAACCGTCTCCAATTATAATTTATAGTTGAGCTATGTTTTTATTCTACATTTAATTGAGTTATGTTATTATCTTACATTAAAAATTAAAAATATATTTTAAATAATTTTCTAATTATTAATTCAGAATAATATAACAAGGGCTAGTATTAGACTTTATTTAAATGTTTTAAAACAATAACAAAAATAGTTATTATTACATCTTTTTTTTAAAGACAATTCATAACACATATCATCAAAAGCTATATCAATTAACCACACATAGAAAGCAGGCCACATCTTTTGATCAAACATATAAAATGTAATTGGGGTAATAAATTAAAAAATATTTAACTTTTTGATATTTTATAATTTACTATCAAATTTTTTTAATTGTTTAATTTAATAATTAACTTTTTAAAATATATACAATAAAGTATATAAATTTTAAAATTTAATAACTAAGTTAAAAAAAATTTAAAATAATCATTAAATTAAAAAATTCAAAATATTGTTCACTTTTAAATTTGTCCAATTTAAGTAATTTATGTGCAGTGAAATAAAAGGAAATCTTATAATCAATTTAAACTTTAATTTCAATTTAATGACATCAAAAACAACTCCAAAGGTAGAACCTTTGAGTTGAACTTGTGAGGATGCGAACTTTGCTCCCCATAACAAATTAAGGTATCACATATACATAACAATTGTCTCGGTTCAAATCAGAATTCTCTTACCTCGAATCTTTCAAAAAAAGTCCAACAAAGGACAATGTTGAACATCTTACCTATTATAAGAGAATATTTTGGAGAATAATTTTTCCTACCTCGAGTCTTGTAGTTATATCATATATATAGTCATAAAAGGGAATGAATATATACACTATACAAAGTTATGCACATCACTAAATCTAAGGAAAAATATATGGCTAATTACAATATTAATTTTCTATGTTTTATCACACCCCCACAGTTAGGGATGAGGGGAGTCCCTTTGTGAAGATATATGCATACTAATAAGCAGATGGAACATGAAGTACTTTCACTTTACCCAACGCTACCTTTTCTAGAACAAAATGGATGTCGATCTCAATATATTTAATGTGTTGATATTTCATGGGATTAGAAGATAGGTACACTACACTAATATTGTCACAGTAGACCAAAGTAGCATGAGACAAAGGACAATGGAGCTCAAAAAGAAGGTTGCCCAATCAATATGTTTCAGCCATAATATTAGCAACACCACAATATTCTGCTTCAGCACTGGAACAAGAAGTATTAGCCTAGCATTTAGAAGATCAAAAAAGCAGATTATTGCCAAGAAAAACACAATAGCCAAAACTGGAGCATCGAGAGTCAAGACAATTACCCCATTTTGCATCCGAATAGGTAGTTAAGCCATTAGTAGAGGATGAGTATAGCTACAAACCATGATACAGAGTGCCCTTAAGATATCAGAGAATACGCTTGAGAGCCTAGAAACGAGATTTTCGAGGGTCATGCATAAAAAGACACACATGTTGTACTGCATAAGTAATGTCTGGCCTGGTCAAAGTAAGATACTGAAGAGCATCTACAAGACTTCAATAAAGAGATGGATTGGAAACTGGAGAGCTAGTGCCAACAGATAACTTGATTTTTGTGTCAACTGGAGTAGTTAAAGAGTTGCAAGAACCCATGTTCACTCGTTCTAAAATTTCTTATGCATACTTACGTTTAGAGATAAACAAGTCATTTATGGTTCTTGACACAGACATGCCCAGAAAATAGTGAAGTGGACCTATATCAGACATGGCAAACTCCTTGCCCAAAGAGGCAATAATAGAACAAAACAAAGTGGTAGACAATGCTGTCAAGATGATGTCATCAACATAAAGAAGAAGGATAGCCATGTCCTTGCAACAACGATAGACAAATGGAGAAGTATCAAATTGGCAGTTGGTAAAGCCAGTAAAGGTGATAAAAGTGACAAAATTTTGGTATCATACCCAAGAAGCTTGCTTAAGCCCATAGAAAGACTTTTTAAAACAACAAACATAATCTTGATGAGCTTTGTTGACAAAACCAAGTGGTTGGCACATATATACAGTTTTTTGAAGATAATATGGAAAAAGGCATTTTTGACATCTAGCTAATGAATAGGCCAAGATTTGGAAATGGGTAAGCTAAGAACTGTGCAACCGGTTACTGGTTTGACCACAGGGCTAAGGGTCTCATCATAGTTTAGACTAGCCTGCAAAGAAGTGTCAATTGCACCAAACAAGCCTCATGGCGAAAAAGGTTGCCATAAGAATCAGACTTATCCTTGAAAACCCACTTAAAATTGACAATGTCAACCCCAGAAGGCCGAGGGACAAGATCCCAAGTATCATTTTTAACAAGACCATAATATTCTTCAAGCATTGTTTTTTTCCAGTTAGGATCTTAAAGAGATTGTTTATGACCACGAGGAATAGGAGTGGTTTATGTGTGAAGAGGGATAGGCTGCATTGTCTTAAAGATACCTCATTAACTGAGAGTGACAATGGGATGCTGAGGTGAAGGAGGGGAAGGGGAGGGAAGTCGTGGGATAAGGTTGCGATTGAAGAGAAGGAGAAGAACTACGAGAAGGTGATGGAGAAACCATAGGATATTCAGGAGAGATGGGAGAATAAAGAAGTAAGTGAAGTAAAGGAGATGGAGTATTATTGTTGGGATTAAGAAAATCATAAGGGTTGGAAGTAGGTATATGATGTGATGCAAACAGAAATTCCCCCTCAATAAAGGTAACGTGCTAGGAGATAATTACCTTTTTGGTGGCGAGATCAAGACACCTAAAACTATGATGGCGAGCTAGATAGCCAAGAAAAACACAATGGTATAAAGAGAGGGGCTAATTTATATGGTACTATGTGGGAGAGGTTTGGGTAGCAAACACACCTAAAAATGCGGAGATGAGTGTAGAGTGTTGGTTTATGAAAAATGGTTTAAAACGGTGTTTGGTTATGTAAAGGTTTGGTGGGAGGAATAATTAGTAGATGTACTGTTACGTATAGTGCCTCTACTTAGTAAGATGATGGTATGGAAGTTTGAAAAAGGAGAGTGCGTGCTACATCATTGATGGTGAGTAACATACGTTCAGCTTTCCCATTCTATGATGAGGTTCTTAGACAAGATAAGCAATAAGTAATGCCATGGTAAGCAAAGAAGGTGGCAAAAGATGTATGAGTGAATTCAATGTCATTATTATATTAAAACATTTTTATCTCAATGTTAGAATGAACAATGTCAAAAAGGGCATAACTCTTAGAAATGGAAGAAGAGAAAGGTAGTCTGTATGCTTCCCTAGCTAACAGGCATGGTAGAGAACAAGGGAAGATTCTTTATTGCAAGAAATTAAATTTTGTGATAACAAATAGCTAAAAGTAAGGGCGTTAGGATGTCCTAGAGGATGGTGCCAAGTAGTAGCAGAGGAGACAACCAAAAATAGTGGATGAGGAAGATGACAAAGAAGTGGTAAATAAAGATCTCCTAAACTATTGCACATAAGAATGACTTGCTTCGTCTGCAAGTCCTTCATAGAGAAACCAGAGAAACCAAAAGTTCAAACTCATTGGAACAAGAATTATCTTCTATGAGTTGATGCATAGAAATTAGATTTTTAATAATGTGAGGTGCAACCAAGACGTTTCTGAGACGAAGGGGAGAAGAAAATGTATTTAGATTAGTATTTCCAGCACAAGAAATGGGAAAGGGGGATCCATTACCAACAAAAATATGCAATACATTGCTCTTATTAAAAATAATATTGAGATTACTTAGAGAATATGTCAAGTGGGAGGCGTCTCCATGTTAAGATACCATTGATTATCTATGGACTGTTGAAGATAGAGAGTGGAAGAGTCGTGCTACAGCCGGAAGTGAAGTGCAGAAGAGGAAGATCTAGCCCAATATGCTTGAGAGGGTAGCAGCTATCCAAAAAATGCAGTAGGCTGCTATTGTTCGGGTAAGGCCAACTATGCAGACCCGTGACCTAGCATAAGAGGAGCAAAACCCAGCAAACCGAGGTTAGCCGTGTTGATAGGTTGGCCCCTAAATAGCCACATGGCTCCTTGTGCAGCCTAATAAGGCTAGGTAGGTCACGTTGGTCCCTAAAAAGTGAAATGTTCAAACCAAGTTGTCCTGTTATTTTGCCACCCATTTCCAAGTTCAAAACCCTTCATCCCCTATTATTATCATGATTTTGACCTGGACCACAATTTCTATTATCATCTCGATTTCCATTATAGTTATGTCATGCACTTCCCTAGGATTTTAAAGAAGGGAATGCATTGTGTGGTGAGGTAGACGTATAGAGGTGGAGCAATTCTGAGGGCAAGATTTGTCTTTGGAGATATGGCCTTCTTCAATGAGCAACATAGATCGGGCTTTGAGAAAACTAGGCAAAAACCCATGATATTTAATGATGTTTGCTATAGCGGAATATTCATTAGTAAGACCATGTAAAAGTTGATGAACATGAGCTTTCTCATCAACTGGACTATTTATATTAGCCAAAGAATCAGCAGAGTTTTAACCTGTTGACAATACTCAATGATATATGAATTTTCCACACAGACAAATGGAATTCTTCTGTCAGTTAAAAAGTTATTGCACTAAAATCGTCCTTGGTGAGGGTCTTAGTCTGGGTCCATCACTCATGGGTGGTCCTATTTTAACTAAAGTTCATCACCATACTAAGAACATCATCAGTTATTGTTCAATAAATCCATGAGGCACAAGAGCATTTAATTTAGTCCCTTGATCATCATCAAAAAAAATTTGTTTGATGGTCCCATCAAGATAACCAAAGACCCTAACATTTGGGGCATTTGATGTATGCAAAGTAGCCTATGTTTATACTTTGGATTATTAAAATCAGGAGTGACAGGTATGTGCGTTTTGATGTTATTAATGCAAACGCTGGATCAGCGAAGATGTAATTTTTGTTAGCAGTATCATTATTTCCAAGCGTCGTAGAAGAAACAAGACAGTAAGGAAAGGGAGAAAGATAGGATGAAAAGAAGGATTACCTGGAAGAGAGGGAGAACGGTGTAGCACAACATGGCACTGGCGCGATTGTCCACTGAGGGCAGGCAAAGAAACAAGCATCCAACATGATGAAAGTTCTACGAGACTATTGCGTGGTCTTGGTAGAGAAGGAATAGTAACATGATTTTGGGATAGAGAGGAAAGATATCAGTGTCACTTTGATACCATACTAGAAGAGAATATTTTGATGAATAATTTGCCTTGCTTTGGGTCTTATATTTCTATCATATATATAGTCAAACAAGGAAATGAATATGTGCACTATACAAAGTTATGTACATCACTAAATCTAAGGCAAAATATATGGCAAATTACAATATTAATTTTCTATATTATGTCATTATCCCTCCTCAAACCACAAAGACCTAGCCATAAGACAATCCTTGTGTGCATAAGGAACAATGCTTACAAAGTCCACCTTGGTTACAACGAAGATTTTCCTTTTTAGAAGTTTAATATAAGTTAGAAGCTTATTAGAATAGTTCATTACAAAGATTTCCAACAACCTTCATCTATATGCTTATACCTCTAGGGTTGGCTAACTCATTAAATTCTTTGACGAAATGGTATGTAGAAATTTTTTGATTTTTAGATTTAGAGTAACCAAGTCTATTAGCAACTAATACTAATTAAGGATTATGTATGTATATATATATATATATTTATTTATTTACTTGCTGTTATTAAAAGTTTTAAAAAATTATATTACTTTTTACTTCCAAAAAGATTTTTGTTAAGAACAGATAATACGCAGGTAAAAGCATTTATTAAAAATAATCTACCTAGTAGACCTAAATACAAAAGACTAATTCGATGGCAAATTTTACTTTCTGAATATAATTTTGATATTGAAATAATTAAATCTGACAAG
>JAOSBN010000178.1:11185903-11212640 GCA_027563595.1 Erythroxylum suave | reverse complement strand
GCCTTAGCGCTTCTAACCTTAAGTAATCCACCCAAAATACCCTTATGCATTCTTAATTCTTCAATTTAACTTACACCGTGCTATACTCTAACTTAATCTTAATTCTTCCATTTAATACTTCAATTTTTCCATCAATCCATGAAATAAATCCTCCTAAACTTGACATAATAATTAAACTCCAATTAAAAATGATTTATCCCACAAGATCACAAAATTCATTCAATGCATGCTTATTAAAATAATAAAAAAATTTGGGGCCCAACAGGATCAGTTCGCGTTTGCATTGCATTTCCTTAATTTGTATTGAATTGTTTATTCTGCAACTTTTTGTATAAAATTGAATTCCGAAACAACTAAAGTGTTTTGTATTTGTGAAAGGGCCCAAATGGCTATTGAAATTATTATTGATTTTATTACTACGATTGAAAGTGTTTATGAGTGAGAGTGGGCCCTATGTGATGCTTAACTTGCGCATAATATGTGTGATTGTGGTTTTGAAAGAAAACAAAGAAAAAAGTTTTTATACCGATTTTTGAATAAGTGAGTGTCTTAGCACACCACCCTCGTGGGCCATGGACTCGGACATCACCCATCGATGTCAGGTTCGGGTCCTTGCTGGAGTGGGGTGTTACAGTTTAAATAAAAGCAATTTCTATATCATATTTCCTTCATGTTACAATTTAAAGTTCTAAATACAATATAAAAGGAAATTTTTGTTTTAAGAGACATTTCATTAGACAACTTATAGGCAATCTGAATTATCTCTAACTAATAACAAAACAACTACATTTTTTTATTATTTATCAACAACAACACATTTAAACAAAAAATAAACTAACAATTGTACTAAAAAATGCATAAACCAACAACTATATCCACCACCGATGGTATACATATAAGCATCTAAGACCTTTGTTTTTTGGAAACAGAATAAACTCAATCGACACGTTACCTAAAAATGATGCATGATGGACCAAAAACGAAGCAAAAATCGCAAGTGGTAGCACAAAAATCAGAGAACCAACGGCTTAAGGTGAGAAGAGAGAAAAAAACACAGAGGAGGGGGGTGGGTATTCGGGTTTGTAAATGTTGATGATAAAATGACGTCGTTTGGATTAAAACCAAAGGATTTCATTTTATTTTATGAACATTTCGGCACTTACTAATGGAAATGTGATACCGTCAGTATTCAAGTTGTAAATTTCCAGCACCAACTCTTACTGCATAATTTTGAGAAAGAACTTCATTTCTGTTCGTAATTCACCGACCAAATTACTGACAAAAATGTGATACCATTGGTATTCAAGTTGCAAATTTCTTGCGTTAGCTTTTACTGCATAATTTTACGAAGGAACTTCACTTTCCATTGCTATTATAAGTCGAGAAACTCATGGGTATATTTGCCCTCTAAGTTTATCGACGAATTTTTAGTCCGTTGGTAAATTTGTCAAATTTACCACCGAAAAGTCAATTTTCGTCGTTAATTTACAACAAAATTTGTTCCGCCAGTAGTTTTCTGTCGGCAATGTGTTATTTTCTTGTAATGATAATAGGACTCTAAATAGAAGTAAAATGAGCTATTGAAGCAAAAGTCTCTTTATAGTCAATGTCGTATTTGTGTGTAAAGACTATTGCATATCTTTCTATAATATTGTTTGCATGATTCTTGAGTTTTACAAACCCAATTACAATAACCACCAATTTGTCAAATGTTAAGTCAACTAAATTCCAAGTATATTGATCGTTAAGTATTTAAAACTCTTTTGTCATTATTTTGATCATAAATGATTAGAATTAGTTTTGTGGTATATAGAAGACTTATAAGATGTAAAGGTATAACAATGGCAATTACAAATAAGAATTAGAAGGTTGACTTATGCAAACAAATTAATAAAATGTTTAAGTAAGTGAAATAAATAGAGTGAAAAAGAAATATAAGTTAAGTTTCAATAGGTTTCATGTTCGGAGGAAATTCTTTAGAAGAGGTATAAGGTTACTTTACACTAAAAAAGCTATGACCTATATAGATTTCATTAGAAAAATAAAGAGGAATATGGACATTGGAGAGAAGAAATGTAAAGTTTATCACTTTAGAAGAGGAAATAGTTAAGAATATTTTAACATGACAAGAAATTCGTAAATGTTTGGAAAAAAATCTGAACAATGATAACCCTTTTATTCAGTACCGTATGAGGTTAAAGGAGAGCAAAAAAGGCACCAAATGCTTTAAACATATGTTATTGCAAAGGATGATTATATAAAATGCTCACACAAAGAAATATTGCCAATGAATAGAAAAGAGTGTAGTTGATTTTGTGGATAGTGGTAAGAACTTCTCCCTAAAAAGTTTCATGATAGGATAATAAAATCAAAAAATTTTAACCACAATTAAAATGTGTTTGCATTTTCTTTCTACACGCTCATTTTATAGAGACATTATAGAATAAAAATCTTCGAACTATTGTTCCATTTTGGGATAATAATTGGATAATAGTAGCTTCATTATGTTTCATGATGTTATCAATGTAAAATGTATTCATTTTACAAAAAAAATTGAGTGGCAATAGTATTTACAAACTAAAAATTTATGAAGGCAACTTAGATCCATTTCATACAAGATAAATACATATAAAACTATAATAATCATTAACAAAAATCACAAAATTACATGAACTACTTATAAAATTATGAGAAGTATGGCTATAAATATCATAATGAACTAATTCAAAGGAAATAAAAGAAATAAAAATAATATTAGTAAAAGGTAAAGTATATTGTTTTGAAATTTGACATGAAATAAAATTACCACAATTTGTTGAGACACGACTAAAATAATTGAAATTGATGAATATCAACAGATATTAAATATTGAGATTCTAAACAATTCCATAACTCTTGCAGTATTAAATTGACAAAAGTATAGTTTCATAATATTGGCACATATGTTGCAAAACTAAATCAAGATCTACTAGTGCTTGTTACCTTATTTCTCTATTTGGTTAATGAATTGTTTGTCATCTTTTTTTTTAAATCTTTTATGGTGGATTTTGGAACCTTACTAGTTACAATACACCATAAAATTATACCTTTAAGAAGAATTTAATCCATAAAAATGCCAATAATTGGTATGAGAATATGTTAAGTAGAATCTACAATGTAAATAAGATAAGAAATAAGATATGATAATGGAAAAAAACCAATAATTAGATGTGGAATTTGTACAAATGGATTGTAAGATTGAGTTTAGAACAACAAAAACTTAAAAATTAGTGAAAAAGAATCAATTAAAATTGTGATGAATTATTATGATTTATGTTATGAATTGATAAAATTAACTCAAAACAAATGGATGAATTAATTAACTAAATAGGCCAATATAATACACTAAAAAGACGTGTTAATAATGATTAAGACATATGGAAACAAATAATTTGAGACATATTGAATAATGGTTAGGACATATTTCATATTGAGTATTTGACATGACAATAGACTTTTAGAGAGATAACAAATTAAATAGTGCCAAACTCTTTTGGACTATTTTTCAATTTAATGTTAAAATTTTCAAGTCTTTTAAAACTTTTTTTTGACAAAATAAAACTTGATTGAATTAATAGTGAACTTCAAAATATTTGGAGAATACTCTCCTACATCAAGAGTTAAGCAAAACGACGACATTGTAAGACACAATTACAATAAATTAAAAGGACATCATAGTAAAAAGAGGAAATGCAAGGGTTGCAGACCAAAATAAAGCAAAGACGATAGCATAGCAATTGAACAAACCACTATCGTATTGTAAAAGGGGTGAATACATTAAAATGTTATTTTTGTTGATATAATGTGTCTAACAAATGCTATGTAAATATTCATCTATTAATCACATAAGTAAAAAAATAACATTTTGATCCAATTTGTACAAACTTTAGAAGGTAAGTCACCAAATTAAAATTTTACACTAAATTAGAAAAAATCTTAAAAGATTTATCTCCCTATGATACAATCGAATACGTTATCAAAACAATTTAGATCAGTGAGACTTTTATTGCATGTAGTGTTTGGGTTTGTTTGATAGAATTTTCCATTGACATGTGAGGGCATGTGCGATGGTTTTTGACAATGTGATTTATTTATTTTGTTAATTTTCTTAAAACACAATTTTATTATCAAATCAATTAGAATATTTTCAAAATCTATAATACTTTCAAAGGCTTTTGTGGAACTCAATAGTCCACATTAAGCAATATGACAATAAGCATACCCACAAGCACTGCTATTAGAATGCTCTATGGAGCAAACTGAAATAACTACCAGTTAATTGGTTCTAAGCTCCAGAATACAAACCAAAGTGGAAAATTTTGACAATGCCAAGTCCAAGAGCTCATTACACCCAAAGAAATAATATCCAAGATGAATTTAGTTTAGAAAAAAAAAAGGATCATGTATTGAGCTTTTGTTATGTTTATTCATGGTGATTCATTCACACACATTAACCTCTCACTTAATTTTGCAAAGTTTAATGCCTTATTTTATGCCTTATAGCCAATTAGTTTGGTTGTAGTTTAGTAACAATTATTAAATGACATTATTTATCTTGTACATTTTTAGATGTATATGATAAATTCTATAAGATAATTATATTTTGCAAATGAAATTACAATGAGATTATAATTATGATATTTATATTGCATATATGTATTATCCCCAAATTGTAAATAGTCATTGTTTTATTAAGACTGGACATTAATGGAACACAAAAAGACTAGCACACGTTTTGTTTCTCTTACGAAGGAAGTAGTCAATCTCATAGGCTAAAATAGAAGAAACTTAAACAAACATATAGGTGCTTGTTATAAAACAAGTTCATATAACATACTTGATATGAGAAATCCATTTGGAACATTACTTGCATGTCTATGGAAATTCTCATTGTGATGATTATATAAGTAATCATTTGACTTGAGTCGTATAAGGATTTCTATATTTTGATGCTACTTGAGGTCTTCAAAGTAATTAGGGAGAATGTTGTGTTATTCTTGATTAATATTAATTTAAGAAACCCTTGGAATGATATTTTGTAAACATTTTACAAATGTCATTAATTGAATCAATAGCTAATAGTAGATAATTAATATGATTGGACAGAAAAGCCATAAATGGAAAGATTAGTCAAAACTACTTTAACATTCCTAAATATTTGAATGGTAATAATGCCTTGCTGGATGCTAATCTTGATTTAAGATTATAAATTATTTAGTTAGAGAATTAAAGACAAATAATTTTTTTTAATTTATCTAATTCTAATTATAATTTAGAATTATATTTTATAATCATTGCTGGCGTAGTTGAAAACCTAATGGGTATCATATAAAAAACGAGTCAAAGAGAACAAAGATATTTTAATCAAGTTGGACTTCATTGTAAAGATTGAGAAACTTTATGATTAAATATGATATATTTGATAAATAAGTATCAATATGAGATATTATGTCTTATTTGGTCATAATTGAATTTTAATTAGAATTATTTGTAATTCTAATTAAAGTTTAATTAAAATTAGAGTTTAATTTCAATTAAATTACCAAAATGTCCAAAATTTATTATAAATATGCTTACACTCTACTGGAACTAACACTTTTTGCTTAACCGTCTTTATAAGAGTTACAAAGTTCTCTTAACTTGTTATGTGGATACCATTAGAGGCAAGGTACTTGTACAACTATAGTAGTTGAGATGGATCGATTTCAAAAATGATTTGAGGGATACAATAAAAATATGTTTAAGCTTCAAAATAAGGTATAAATTAAAATTCATGCTTTATTATGATTTATATGTTAATCATTTTATAGAATTAAAGTGATATTGGTTTTTGGGAAATCAAAATACGAAAAAGGTATGTAATCATTTAATTGTAGTTAGGATCGGATCCCATCTCAATTTTCCAACACATCGGGCATAGTCAAAAGTTCCTCTAACATCTTAGAGAATCAAGATTGGTAAAGTCTCTTCCGTGAGGAGTAAACCATCCAAGCATGATCAAGCTTTTTATCTGGTTTAACAACAATTAAACCTGGAGCTTCAACATGATGGTATATGACCAATCCTTGATCAATTTTGTCCCCCAGACCTAAACTGCAAGCGAAAGGCACCTAAACCATAGTAATGGATATTCAGAACCTAATAATAACTATAAAATCATTTACAGGCCATCCATTCCTATACACAGTATATGTCAAGCATGAGAAAATTAACAATTCAAATGTTACTATGTAATTGCAGAAAAGGTTAGGATAGAATGAATAAGGAAAAAAAATTCTCAATACGAGCTACCAAGGAAAGAAGGTTATGTACCTGAATTTAATATACTAACAATTCAAATATATGTGGGCAAATGAAACTTTCCTCTTAATATTATATGTGTTTTTTCTTCAACAACCTGGCTTGAACAATAACTTTGTCTTGCAAATCACACAATTAGATTTGACATTTAGTTGGTGAATTAACCCTTACCATCACTTGCTTGCCTGATTAGTAATTGTTTAGGTGTTCAACTGCAATTACCTCACTATTAATTTTTTCAATGTGAGAAGTTGCATACATCTTAGATAAGAATCAAATTTGTGTCTTGCTCTAAATGATAGTTTACTTTTAGCACTTAGACACCAATCTAGAATCATTATTTTTATATTCTGCTACACTTTCATCTATAAATTAAGAGGAATAAGTATCTTTTTTCTCAAATAAGTATTAACTTTTAAGTGTTGATAGTGTTTGTGTTTTTTAGTACCTAAAGAAGTTAAGATATAAATCAGAGAAGCATTGATTTTCAACCATTTTTTGTCGACACTTGCAGTGATCACTTATTGTTTTAGCTTTAATAATACTGTTATAATATTAGTAAAAAATAAAATCCATATTAAAAAGAAAAAAATTAACAAGTTAACTTTTTCCTTTGCTTCCTATGTAATTAATTTTAAAATTGAATTAGACCAAATCAAGTTCGAACTGGATTTCTTTTGGTCCAAAAGTTTTTATTTTTAATAAAAACTTTCTAGTTAAATAATAAATCTGATTTCATCCAAACAGTGAAATATGTTTTCTTCTTATTAGGTAAGAACTGGGTTATCAGTACAGGCACAACAATGCGTGCTCTTCATCTTGAAGTTTGATTCCTCTAATTGGTCGCTTTTGGATCTGTTTCATGAGGTGGGTGGAGAACTTGTGAGATTCCTCCACCAATCTAGTAAACAAATATTAATGGGGAATCATAAAACCAAGATCACACACAAAAGGAGATGAATAAGTATAGATTAAGTAAGTACCATATTGAAACTTACTTAGCCAGTCAAGGAAGCAAGTGGAAAATATGAGGGATGATAGATTCCAATTGTAAGCATCCTTTTTTTCACGGTGACAATCGTCAGGTTGGAGCTTATTCTCAGAGATGGTAGACAAATGGAGGACATATATGAATGGATTAGGAAAAACACATCAAACCCTCAACATTAAGGAGTAAACATTAGCCCAACTAAGTAAACATAATAAACACACACTTAAATTTATCTGCTAGCCTGAGGATGATGCTGGAAAAATGAAGGATGTCTCTGATTGTCCTTCCTCTCGATGGTAGTACTTAGTTGAAGGCTTAAACCTTTGATTTTCTGGATTTTGGAGAGGGGAGTTTTTCAAATTTCCCTTTGCTTTGTCCAAAGTGTGTAGAAGGCTAGGAGTTATGCATATCTCCCCTTGGATACCCAAAAGCTTGGTCTATGTTTTAGTTCATTAGTTATTTAAAATATGTTCGGAGGAGTGGTATATGTTATTCAAAACCAATCTGTGATATTAATTTTTATTCTCTTATTGATCTATAATTCTATATCATTACTAATGGTATACCTATAGTGATTAGGCTATTTGTACCTCTTTATTTTATCAATGGAATTTTTTTAATTTTAAAAAGCTTGTTCCACCCAGTCCTTATCTAATTTTTTTAGTATGCAATATTATGCAAGATAAATGATGTTTAAATTTTAAAGCAGTATATTTAAAGGACATTGAAAGTTTTTTTTAATTAGAAGGACATTGAACAGTTATCAATTAGTAATTTAATATAGATAAGTAATTCTATTTAGGGTACTTTAAGAGTATGTTAAAGAGTGATATTTAAACTTTAAAAAAGTATGTTTAAAAGGGACCTTAAAAATTTATTAATTAGTAATTTAGTACATAAGTAATTTTATTTAAGATAATCTAAGAGTATGTTAAGGAATAATGTTTAGACTTTAAAAAAGCATGTTTACAGAAGGACACAAAAAATGTTATTAGTTAGTAATTTAACATAGATAACAAATTTTGTTTAAGATAATTTAAGAGTATATTAAGAAATGATGTTTATACTTTAAAGCAGTATGTTCGATGTCTTTATTTAAACATAAACTTTCAATGTCCTTTTTTAAACATACTTCAATTTTTATTGACTTCTTAAATTTATTCAATCTTGGAAAAGATTTAATTTTTATCTCCTATTTGAATTGATTTTTTTTAATGTTTTCAATTTTTAACCCATTTCTAAAAAATCAAAAAATTTCTAAAATTTTTTTGAACCTCTTTTCTCTTTCTTCTACTATGCTTTGATTCATTGTGTCAAGAGTACAAGTCAACTCTCCTTTTTGTTATTATTTCTTTTTTTTTTGGTTGTAATGATTGAATTTAATTCTCATATTAACGAATAGACACAAAAGACGGAAGAATCACAAGAAAATTTATGGGATATTTTTGGTTTTTAAACTTTTATCTTTTCATTTCACCTTCATTCTTTAGTTCACTAATTTGGGACTTGTTTTTGTTCTACTTATTATTGTGATTATTTTTGTACAGAACAAACAAAATATTTTCCTCATATTTTTAGGTTAAAATTATAATGGAGAATATGGAATCACTAAAAAAGATTTAATAAACTTAGCATCCTCTAATCGTAGTATGCTTGATCTAGCATGAAATTTTTTTTGTTGTTCTCAACATCTAATGGTAATAAATTGTATGCTTTATGATAAAATATTTGAAAAGAGAGGAATTTATAGAATAAAAGAATAGCTTGTTGTATTAAGGGTAATATTGTTTCTTGCAAAAAAAATGCCATTTGATTTATCTAAGAGGATTGAAAATTATTTGAAGAAAAAAGAAATAAAGAAAGAGGCTTATAATATATCTTTTGGAGATGATGAAGCACAATAAGTATTAGATAAAAGGAAAAAAAGGAAGCTACTATTGACATATATTTTTATTTTCCTTCAAGAATTATTCCTAGTTCTCAACTTAGTCTAAAAATTGTTTTAGTTGATAAGGATATTGTTTTGTGATGTAAATAAGTATGAACTAGATGGTTTTATCATTTATGTATTCCTTTAAATGCTTTAAATTCACCTTATTTTTAAGAAGTAATAGATGCTATAGCAATGGTAGCTCTAGGATTTAAGGTACTTTTTTTATTATGAGATTCATGTGCCTTTGCTTCAAGATTTTAAAAAATAGTATCAATTGATTATCAATATATATAAATCTAGTTGGGAATCAATAAGATTCACTATTATGGCATATAGGTAGACTCAACAAAGTCAAAGAACCTTGATTAATTTCTCAGGATATTGTAATATTGGAACAACTTTTATTAAGTTTGTTATTGCTTCTGATATGGTAAAAAGTACACATGCTTTATCTGAATTATTTTATGAAATTGTCTAATGGGATGAACTAAATAATATTGGGAATTTTGTTACATATAATGCAGCTAATTATGGATTAGTTGAGTACTTGTCACAGTCAAAGTACAAATATATTTATAGTCTTACTTCAAATGCATCTACAATCACAATTTTCGCGTATAAATATATTACATTTTTGTCTTGGTTAAGAAAGCAAGAATATTGGGTTGAAATTATGTGTTCTGCTATTACTAAGTTTACAACTACATTTATTACTTTGAAAAGGATTTATGAACATTAACAATTACATCAAAATTTAATGACAAGTAAAAATTTTTCAAGTCATAAGTTATTAAAGAGTGCAAAAGAAAAAAAAAGTTTATGTTATTACTCTAGATAATAAATTTGGGATGTCTGCTTGATCATTGTGAAGATTTTGACTCCACTGATAAGGTTGTTAAGCATTGTTCGCTTAAATGAGAAGTCATCTTTGAGGTCTATATATGATAGTATGTATAGAACTCACAAAAAATTATGAATCTTTTTAAAATGAATGTGAGACGATATAAGTCTTATACAAATATTCTTAGTCAACGAGGGGATAAGCATCTTAATCAAAAGATCCACTTGGCAACTTATTTTCTCAATCCTTATTGCTTATATAGGGAAGATGCATATACAAACGACATTATGGGTGATCTCTTCGATGTGATTAAATGCAAAAATAATTTCTCTATTGAAGAGCAATAAAAGGTGATAAATAAAATTAGATTGTATCGTGAAGGTTTAGGAAGTTTTGCTAGATCATCTATAAAGTGAGAACTTAAAATGTAAAAAGATCAGCTTTGTTTTTATACTTTTATTTCATCCATTACTTGGCAATATCTATATATATGCATATACACACTTTTATAAGATCAGCTTGGTAAGTTTTTATACTTTTATTTCATCCATTACTTGTCAACATATATATATATATATATATATATGTATATATATATCCATTATTTTTCAAACTATTAATTTAAAGTATAGATGACTAATGAAGATTATTTAGTGAAGGTTCTCTAACTTTTAAAAAAATTACTATTAAATTACTCAGTGAAATAGCTTATGCGTTAGGTTGTGAACATAATTGGAGTATTTTTGAACGTATTTATACAAAGAAACAAAATCCTTTAGAACATCAAACACTCGGTAACCTTGTTTACGTTACTTATAATATGAGAAAAAAATATTTTATTGATTTTCACTTTTCATTAATCTTATTTTTGTTATTGACTTTATAATTTCTTTATTATGTATTCAATAGCGAAAAGAGAATGTATGATTCAGTTGATATTGATTGTATTGTCCATAATAATTTTTGGATCAAAAAATAAGAACCATCTTTTGATCTTGATTATAATGAACTTGAAAAGGTGATTTACAAAAAAAATGCATTCATCACAATGAATGAATTGAGTATATTTATCGATGGTCAGTTAATATCTTATTTTGATTATATTTAACATTAAAAGTATAATGTATTATAAATTTACAATAGATAATAGTTTCATACTTACCAATTTATAATTTATTTAAATGCAGTTGAAAAAGTTGACACAAATATTTTAGATGAAAGCATAATTTACTAGTCTTTAGATTGCATTTGAGAATTTGAAACTTTTGACGATGATGATACACAATCTATTTGAAAAATACATCTTTTAATTTTTATTATTATTAAGTTCTATGATATATTTTTATTTAGCTTGAATTATTACATTTGATTTATTATTAGTTGATGTATTTTTATTTATTTTTATAATTTTAGGGTATGCTTGTTAGTGGGTATGAAAAAAAGGGTATGGGTATAAAATGAAAAATAATAATTAGTAAGGAGTTATGATTGGATAGCTAATATTATGACTCTTTACTTTTGGGCATTACTCCACTCCTCCCGATTACGAGAGGAATGGGAGTCATTGCTTCATATATTTGGAGTGCATTTTGCTACGACTTGACCAATTCTTGCTTTTTCTCACTCTTTCGATAACCATCTACGATTAATCTCTCACAGTATTAAAACCTTTGTATTTTGCAAGATACCCTTATCTCTCACACTTTTGCTTCTACGATTGTGAAATCATTTTTCATAGTGATTCTTTGCTTGGATATGATGACGCTAGAGGAACAAAAAACAAAGGAACACCATATGCTAGTTGAGAGAGCCACGAGTTGGGTATCTCATAGTTTTCTTTTCATGCTTTAGAATCCTCTTTAAACAACGATTGTGAGATACCCCTTTATGTAACGGTGATTCTGATGTTGGAGGTTTGTTTTCTTCACCTTTTGTTATTTTAATTCTTCATTTCCTTTTATAGATTTTTGCTGATTCTGTCTTTTATGTGGGTTTTAACATCAAGTATTTTTGCAGGGGTTGGCAAATATATATATATTTCTTTTGATTCATTAACTCTTTCTGAATTTTCTTTGTCAACGTTTTTTTTTTCCGTTAAGGTTTTGTCCACTCAGTATTTCCTACTTTTAATAACATTCATTATCTATTTTTTATTTTTATTAGTTCTTAAGGTGTATCGTCGCCCTCAATGTTGCTGTAGGGATTTGCTGGTTTTAGCTAGTCTGCAACATCTACATCAACCCAAAAGTCAGGCGCTTCTCTTTTCTATGCCTCTTTGTCTCTATCGTGTCTATTATATAGATCTACCTCTTAGCTTTGTTGGTATTGACAATCTTTTGGTGGCTATATAATTGGTAGAGATGGCTTTATAGAATACAAGGAGATATTTTTGTGGGTAATGGAGGTTTAATCAAATTTTTGTGCATCAGTTTTATTTTCTTAATATTTTTGGTAGGTTCGAGTTAGGTGATGTAGTTTCAATCTCACACTTGGAAGGAAAAAGAAAATTTTGATTTGCTTAAGAATATGGTATAGTGTAACTGTCAACTGCAACTTGTTCCCTAACTAAGAGTCCTTGATTTGATTTTCGCCTCTTCCATTTGAAGACTTCAAAGAAGTTTGTGAAGTAAAGTAAAACAAATATGCAGAGAATGGTGAACTTCAAAATCTTGTTTAGTTTTTCTTTCTCTTTTTTTTTTTTTTTGGGGGGGGGGGGTTGTGAAGGGTTGAAATCTATTAGAGGAAAGCTAGCAAGGTACAATTCAGGTGATTTTTATTTACTGTTTTTCTTATGAAATGAATTTATATGGGTATATGGAGTGGTAGCAATCTCAATTCTAAATCTGTGTTGGTCAGGGTGAACAAGTAGCATAGGGTTGTTGGCATCTTGGAAAACTTTGCCAAGGGAAAAAAGTAGATCGAGCATGTTTTGAGGAAATTTATTCGCAATAGGGCCCCTAAAATCGTACCATCAATCAACAACTTTTTCTTAAATCCAAAATGAGGTGGTTGCTGCCTTTATGTAACAAAATGGTAGGTGAATCAATTAACAACTTTTTCTTAAACCTACGCTTCTCTGTATTAGGCGTTGATGGAGACGGTGACGATGACTTTCTTACCTTTCCTTCTTTTTTTTTATATTCTTCTCTGGATTGCATTTTCCTGGATATGCATTTTGATCCTTGTTTTGCAACAATGTCAGATAAGATGGACGTTTATCATTAGTTAAACATTTCATTATCTTTCTTATGCTTAACTGAGAACTTCATTGTTTCCTATATGTTTTGAATCGAGAATTATTATGAAACGTATAAAATGAGTCAACTGGACTTGTGCGTAAATTCATTTTCCTTGGATGCTAAGCTGTACTAATTTCAATTTACTTTCTTTTGTATTGGCTTCATAACTTGATTTATGCTCAATGAACCAATCCCTTCTAGCACTCACATTATTAGCAATATTTTCAACGACAAACCAGAGAATCTTGATAGAGAATTGGGACTTTTTTTAATCACTATTTGTCTTTTTTCCCACAGTAAAATCTTGTAATCAATCATAAAATCTTTACAAGAAAAGAAGAGAAAGAATGAAAAGCATCATTCCCTAAAAGACATTATATTTATGTTCATCTGAATGTACTATTCTAGAACACATTATATATGTGCACATATACTTTTGTTAAAGTCTAACTGAATGTCCTATTATAAAACTATTTGGTGGTTGAGTATGATTAAGGCATATTCTTTTGTTATTGAGGCACCGTAGAACTACTTTGATGATTTTTCTTTATAAACATGCTTCTTCGCATATATAATGTATCTTTTATTACAATGATAGTCTTTCAAGTTTGTTTAGTCTTACAACTCCAAGTTGGGTGCTTTTATTGCTTTTTGCTACTTTCTCTGGCAAGAAGACACCCGATGTCAGAAGTCATATATATATTTTTACATTAAATAATGTTTGTGGTTATGATGTAGGTGAACGACTCCAAGAATCTAACAAAATCATCAAGAAATACCTAGATCGAGTTCCTGTAAGTTCTTCATTTACACTTGCATTTCTTAGATTCTGGAGCTCCTATTTTATACACAATATAAATTTCTCTATATAAAGAAACATAACATACCATATGATTGAACGTGGAAGGGAAAGGATAGGACAATTCAATGCGGTGTCTTTCAATTTAAAGTTGTGTTTTATCTTTGTGCTGATGTTGTTTTACTGCTATTGGTGTTGTTTCACTCTTATTTATCATGAAAATTTCCTTTTTCATAGATGCAACCCACCCTTCTTGTTATTGCCTTATTGAATATAGTTAGGGTAACATCTACTAAGTACACTCATTTATAAATTTCAATAAAGGTTCTTATTCCCCTAATTGAAATCTCATGTCAAGTTCATCTTGACCCTTACCTGAAACTTCTTCCTTTTCATGAAGTGGTTAAGAGTCATCTACACAATATTATCACCATTCACAATATTTACTAAACTACCAAATATGGTGGTCTACCTTTGAGCATTTTGGTGGGTAGCATATATAGCCATTATACTAAAATATTCATCACTCTTTTAATCCAAAACTTCTTAGGTATTACCTTTGCAACCATTATGCTCCCTTGTTACTCTCACGATGATCATAATATTCTTCTTTATTACTCTATTTTGTTAAAGAGTATATAAGGTTATCAATTTGTGAGCATTTTCTTCTCTAGAATAATAAGCTATAAACTCCTTGGAAACATGTTATAAAATATTATCATAACATGAATTACTTAAGTCAAAGACTTATTTCTTTTGCAGTCTTACTTGCACAACATCATTGTCATTCATAATGTTAAATGTATCAAAACAAACATGTCCCATTATGTTATGCCATATTACTAATTTGTTAATTAACATAGGAAACTTAGCAACATATATAAAAGTATTCTCTTCAAAAGATTGCTCTTAACATTCTAATCAATAAAAAAGAGTTTGGTCTTTATACAAATTCTCATCAATTTGAGATCCTTTAAAATCAATTATCACTCATTCACCACTAGCAAAGTTCATCCATATCCTTTATTAATCAGTTGACCAAAACTTGATACATTTTTGTCAAGGTTGGGAACTACAAGTACATAAGGTATTTGGTTTAAAGTATGTATAGGAACTGATTTTCTTCAACATGGCTCGCCCCCTATTAGCAAATGACGGCATAAATTAAAGCAACTTTTGATACTTCAACAAACAACATATGATATGATGGTTTTTTATTGGCTATCCATTATGTTATCTATTATTTGTACCTTCAACATAAGGTCCGTAAAATTAAAACAAAGAAAGAGAAAAAGATTGATAGAATGAGATGGATGTTTAGATTGAACATGGATTGAGATAATGATTGCATTAGTGAACTTCGTATGGATAGAGCAATCTTTAGGGTATTGTGTGATATGGTAAGAGATGTCGGGGTTTAAAAGACACTAGGAACACATCTGTAGAAGAGATTGTAGCAATGTTCATATGCACCTTAGCTCACTATAAAATGAATAAGAGAATAAACCTACCTTTTCTCCTTAGTAAAGAAATCGTGAGTCGGCAATTCTATCAAGTGCTTCATCCAATTATAAGATTGCATCATATTTTGCTCAAGAAGCTGGAGCCTATCACTCAAGATTGTCAAGATGAGAGATGGAAATGTTTTTAGGTAATTGAACATTATAATTAACCTATAACATTAATATCATAACTTTTATGTGCTAAATCACCTTTAGTTTTAATTTGTAGGGTTACCTAGGAGCTTTAGATAGGACATTAATTAAAGTTACATCTCCTAATAAAGATAAGCTCTGATATAGCACAAGAAAAGAATGCATTTCAACAAATGTTTTAGGTGTTTATTGCCCAAACATGCAATTCATATATGTGTTGCCTGGTTAGGAGGGCTCTGCACACAATGATCATGTGCTTTGAGATGCAATCTCAAGGCATCATGGTCTACGATTCCTTCGAGGTAAATTTTTATTACAACATCTAATTTCGTTTCTCTGAGTTATGCTACTCAATTATAACTTATTGTTTAATTATGAAGGACGTTATTACTTGGTTGACTCTAGATATTGCAATGCAAATGAATTTCTTGCTCCGTATTGAGAGTAACACTATCATCTCAAAGAATTCGATGGCCATTAACCAGAGACGACAGAGAAATACTTTAATATGAAAGATTCCAAAGTAAGGAATATTATTGAGATATGCTTTGGATTGTTGAAAGGAAGATGGAAGATCCTTGCATCCCCTTCATTTTTCTCAATTCAAACCCAAGTTTGCATTATAATGGCTTATTCCCTTCTACACAACTTGATTCACAAGTTCAAGAGCTTTGTTCCATAAAAGCCAATCACTGAAGATCAAGAGGAGAGAGAGGAAGATGAGAGTGATGAAGATGATGAAATGGATGAGAGTGATGAAGATGATGAAATGAAGTACATTACACAAATTAGTCCAACTGATGAGTGGTTGACATTTAGGAATAATATGGCAACCAACATGTATAATATATAGACAACTAGATCCAATGACAATGATGTGGATTAGTATCTTAAGATATGTTTGTTTCATATGCTTATTAGATTATTGAAATCTTTTAATTTTGATTAATGTACCTAAATGTTGAACATCTCTATTCGTTTACTATTAGTAATATATAATTGAGAGTTATTAGGTTACTTTTAAAATGAACCCATGTGAACATCTCTGTTTGGTTGACTATGTGTTTTTTTGTTATTAGATTACCTCGTTGTATTTAGAATTTTTAGCAAAGTATTTTTGTTATATGTTATTTTTTTGATAACTCTTAGATTGTCATACTTCTAATAGGAATGGATATGCCTGCCCGTGGGAGGGGAAAGAATAAGCAGTATTGGAAGGATGATGAGGTTTTGGTCGACGTTTTGCAGGAACTAGCTTGCAATCCTTTATGGAAAGTAGATGGGGGATTTAAGAATAATTATATAGTTGAAGCGCACAAGAGGTTGTTGAGCAAGATTCCTAATTTTGTTAAGGATGTCGATCCTCATATTAACTCTAAGATTAAATGGTTAAGAAACAAGTACAATCCAATTTCTGAAATGTATATGCAAAGTGACTGTCAGTGGGATGATATTGAGCATATGATCAATTGTGAGATATAATGGTTTGATGAATGATGCTTGGTAAGGACATCTAACTCAAAAGTTGATTGATAATTATAACATTTTCTTGTTATCACGTTTTTTAATCTTCTTCTTTTTGTAATTCTTTTTTTTAATAAAATCACAAGAATGCAATTGAAATGTGGAACTTTAAATTTCCATATTTGACATGGAATGGGATAAAGATAGAGTAACGAGATTCAAAGCTGAGGATATAGTTGAAGCAAGTGTTAAGGTTCACAGTCCAAAGAATAAGACAGTGTGTTCTTCATCTGACAGTGAAGATGAACTTGTGGTATTTGATACACAAGGATCCTCGGCTATTCTTTCAAGCAGCCATGGAATAAAAGAGTGAAAAAACCTGTCACCAAGAAAGGAAAGTTCTTACAAGGAAAGAAAACCAGTAACATTGCAGAATACTATTAAGTCAAGGTTAGACAGTTTCATACTTAAGTTTGAGTCTATTTGTGAACAAATGGCCTCACAATATGCAATTGTTGCAAATGCTTTTATTGCTGAGTCTAAATCTGATTCCTTAACTCATGAGAAGATGCAAGAGCTCATTAGTGAGGTTCTTAATATTGGCATATCTGAAATGGATGTTGGTAAGGCTACTCTATTATTCTATAATGACCCTGCTAAAGTTTAGGTTTTGTTTGCTTTGTCAAGTCATTTAAAAATGTTTTTTGTACTTGGATTCCTCTATCCATCTTTTAGTCTATGAATCATTCAAGGAAGCATATTAATATTTTTGTAAGTATTATGAACTTTTGATGCAATTGATGTTGCCTAACCAGGTTATTTTTGTATTAGTTGAGAATTTTGTAGTTTTGATGCAAACAAAGTTTGTAGTGTTGACCTAGTTATTTTGCTTTAACTGAAGATTTTTTGTTAAGGTATTGTCTATAATTGTGATATTTTACATCATTTGCATTATCAGAGGAATGTAAATTGTATTAAGCTATGTTACTTGATTTTACTATAACAATGAAATGATAGATATTATGATTATATCGATGAATTATATAATATTTTGGATGATTAAACTATATTTTGAGGATATTATATAACTAGTGATATGATGATGCAAGAAAATATTAGAGTATTTTTTTCCTCAAGAGCTATCTAAAAGGAAATACCATAATATACTTGATTTTAAAAATTTTGTCATTATAAATAGGGTGTATAAATTAAATATAATCAATTAAAATATATTTAAAAATTGATATAAAACAAAAAATTAATAAAATTTTGTTTTTCAATATTTTTAACAAACTAACCACTATCAATAATAATGGTAATCATTTTTTCATCTTAACTAACTATTATAATTATAATAATTATATTAATTCTCATTCTTCACTTTATTCATTTTTATTTTTATTCTTATTCCCGTTTTAATTCTCCTATGCTAGCCAACCGCTCCCTTAACTCTTGTTATATACTAATTTTACGCATAAAGTTGGTCCAAGTCCAACGGCTATCGAAGTCAAACTACAAAAAAACGACCCCGCTTTCTTTATACAAAATCCTTCAGGTTTTTGAGGATAGGGTGCGCAGAGTTCCATTTCAGCCATGGCGCTGAAATTGTTTCCGATCCCATCCCCTGTCTTTGCGCCACTGCCCAACCTCCAACCGATGCCGTCTTACGTCTCCCAACGCCCGACCACCGAGGTCCGATTCTCCCGGTGGCACAATGCTAATGCAGAGAAATTCGAAATGCGCCGGAGAGCCCAGCAAGAAATCGAAGATGACATCCGACGCCACCGCCGATTCGACGCAGTAGACAACATCGTCGACAAGTACGTGCCCATCGCAACGACGACGGCCACCAATACCTTCAAATCCATGGGAACACCATCGTCTCCTTCAAAGCCTTCAATTCCGGGCAAAAAATCCAAATACTCCAAACCTGAAGCCCATCCCGCGTTTCGAAAATTCTCGAGAATTACGAAAGTACCTCAACCGAAGGTCGAGGAAAAAGAAATCGATAGAAAAGCTGATATCAAGATTAGTGAAGACGGTCTCTCGTATGTCATCGACGGCGCGCCGTTTGAGTTCAAGTACAGTTACACAGAGGCGCCAAAGGTGAGACCTTTGAAGCTGAGAGGGCCAGCGTTTGCGCCTTTCGGACCCACCACAATGCCCCGGCCGTGGACGGGTAGGGCTCCACTGCCGGCGAGCAAGAAGTTGTTGAAAGAATTTGATTCTTTTCAGTTGCCGCCACCGAATAAAAAGGGGGTTAAACCGGTTCAGTCTCCTGGTCCTTATTTGCCCGGGTCGGGTCCGAGGTACGCGAAGACGAGGGAGGAGATATTGGGTGAGCCTTTGACGGCGGAGGAGGTTAAGGAGTTGGTTGATGGGTGCTTGAAGTCCAACCGGCAATTGAATATGGGTATGTATGATTTAGCCTTCATTTTGTTACTGCTTTTGTTGGGTGGTTAATTCCTAGTTCCTTTAATTGGGAAATGTGCTTGGATTTGTGAAGTTAAGTGGAACTGGCATGTTCTGTTGGTTGAGGAATTCCATTAATCAGTTAATGTTGGAAGTGGATCCATAGATTGCTGCTGGCTTTTCTTGTATTGTGTGGTTGATGTCGTTATGTATATATATGGTAGAGGTTGTAATTTGCGTGCCGGATTCCTGGTTGTCGCTGGTTGGGGGAGCCTGGAATGTTGAGCTTGTTTAGTTTTCATCTTCGGGCAATCTTTTTCATCTAACTATAATTCTGCTGTGGTGCCTTGTTTTGTGACCATGAAACTCACTAAAATTGTGTCTTGATTCATTTTGCAGGTAGAGATGGTTTCACTCATAACATGTTGGATAATATTCATGCTCATTGGAAAAGGAGGAGAGTGTGTAAAATTAAATGCAAAGGTGTATGTACTGTTGATATGGATAATGTCTGCCACCAGTTAGAGGTGGGTTTCTATCTATCATATTGAGTTGTGATTCATTTTTCATTTTCATATGTTATGCTAAGCTTGACGATACCAAGTGTTGTTGAGTTTGTAATTTGTATAATTTAACACCTATAATCTTATATTCAGCTGCTGGAGTAATTATTGCATGCAACTTATACTGCACCCTTTATGTTTAATGTAGTTAATTTCTGTTTTGTACTTGCATTTGACAGGAAAAAACTGGTGGGAAAGTCATTTACAGGAAAGGAGGAGTTATGTACCTTTTCCGAGGCAGAAACTACAACTATAAATATCGACCCCGCTTTCCTCTTATGCTGTGGAAACCTATCACGCCGGTTTATCCTAGGTTGATTCAACGTGCTCCAGAGGGTCTATCCCTGGAAGAGGCAGCTCAAATGAGAAAGAAGGGGCGTAAACTGATACCAATATGCAAATTAGGTAACTTTCAGCCATCTATTCCCCTATTTAATATAGAGGAAGAGAGTTTAAATTGTATTTATTGCGTTGATAATCACATCATTGATGTTTAAATCTTTTGTTTGTGTTGCAGGGAAAAATGGAGTATATTGTAATCTAGTGAAACATGTAAAAGAGGCATTTGATGAATGTGAATTAGTCAGGATAAACTGTCAGGGAATGAATCCAGGTGATTACCGGAAGATCGGTGCAAAACTCAAGGTCTATTGGATTTTTTTGTTACAATTTGTTGCATTTGTTCAATATTCTACTAAAGATAGCATTCTTAGTTCATTTGGTTTTCCTTAGCAGGAACTTGTTCCATGTGTTCTTATTTCATTTGAACATGAGCACATCCTTATGTGGAGGGGAAAGGATTGGAAGTCCTTCTTCTCAAGATCAGCAAATGAATCTGATGAAACAGATAGATCTTTCATCGATGATCCCGCTTCTGCAGGACATCCTCAAGAAATCAAAGAAACTGAAATAGTTACAGTCGAGAATGCGAATCCCCTCACATTCACTAATAATATTACACCATTTGGCTCTGAAGAACATGAAGAGTTTATGCCTGTCGTCAAAAGAGGGGAGATTTGTACACCTTCAGAAGCTCACTCATCCACAGGGGCGATCAATGAAATAAAAAATACATTGGAAAATGCTGGCAGTTCCGCTGTTAATGCGTCTGAAGCTATGAATGCTCGTGATGAACCAACATTGGAAGATAAATCTTTGGCACAATCTGCTGCCTTGGTGGAATTGAACACTGCCCTGGAGAGTGTTGGGAGCAAAGAAAATCTACATTATATTTCTGGAGTCTCGCACATTGTTGATGAACCAGAAAATGAAAATTTGCCCCAAGTAGAGAGATTGCTACTGCTATTGAAACAGGCCATCGAAAATGGAAATGCTCTAGTGTTAGTTGATGAAAATTTGGATGCTGATGTCATTTATGAAAGAGCAGTCAGCTTTGGTAGGTCTGCTCCCCCGGGGCCGGTGTTTAGGCATCAGCCTAAGAAGATAATTATTCAAAAGTGCGAGCGGCAAGAAAGTGGAGGTTTGAAGGTTGAAGAAATTGAGACTGTTTCCAAGAAATTGAATATCAATAGGAAGGTTAATGTTTCCAGGGAATTGGATAAAATTAGGAAGGTTGACGTGGGTGAACATTTTGTAGACGCAGCACCACAAGGAAGCCTAAATGTAGATGAACTTGCTAAACTACTGGCCTAAATTTTTGCAGACTCATGTACATACCGTTTCTTTACAATAAAACGCTGTTAATATGGTGAGATGCAATGGTGGTGACTTCATATTAGTTCATTAGCTTTCAATTTCATATATGCTTATGATTTAGTTACGAAGTTATTTTGGTAATACGTCTTAGGTAGATGTTCGACTTACATTGATATCGGGTCTCAGTACACGAGTATTGCTAGAATTCGGAAAAGCTATTCGTCCGTGTATGATTCGAGTATCCTTGATTGGAAACAGATATGGGGGACATTTATTGAAATAAACCTTGTGGAATGACGTCTTGAACAAGAAACAGAACACTAATATAAACTCCTACTCTGGCTCTCTTTCAAAAAATAAAAAATAAAAATCTAATTCCCCTGTTGCGATTCTGGTTCTGGATTCTTATCATCCTTGACTATGTTCTTCCAGAACCAGTGGTTTTCAAAGAGTTCATGTATCTCCTCGATTGGAACTTGCTTTGTTTCTGGGAGGAGGAAATAAACGAAAGCACTCATGATAATAATCAAACCCGCAAACAGCAAGAAAATTCCCCATCTCAAGTGGCATAGTGCTGCAAGGAAACATTGTGCTATCAAAGCTGTGAAGATCATGTTGACACAGACCACCAAACTGAGGCCAGCCGACCGAGTCTCCAGAGGAAAGACCTCACTTGGAACCAGCCACCCCAGAGGTCCCCATGATCTGCCATAAGCTAAGACGAAGATACAAACGATGATGACAAGGAACAAGCCAAGTTCCTTTGAAAGTGGCACCCCTTTTCCAAACTTCAAAGCCAATGTCACTGCCACGGCTATCTGCAAATTGGAATAACCATCTATATTAGTAAACGTAATGTTAGTCGGATCCAGAGTGTTCATGCAAAAAAAAAAGACTTTGGCGCAGTTACCATGACAAAGATCATTTCAGCCCCAGCTTCCAGGAAGAAAGCCCGCCTGCCAAATTTGTCAACGAAAGACATTGACATGAGCGCCCCCACAACGAGCGCGCCGTTGGTAATGGTGGATGAAATTAAGGAAACGTTGTTACTGAATCCTAAGCTCTGGAAAATGACTGGAGCATAGAAGAGTATGGAATTGTTTCCAGTAAGCTGCTGAAATGCAGGGATTCCCAATCCTCCAATAATCAATTGGGGCCTATACTTCCTCCTCAGAAGATTGGCAAATGGGTGCTTAACAGCCTTAGCTGCGTTGCTTGCTTCAATAAGATCACTAAGCTCAGCATCAACATTTTTGGTCCCTCTAACTTTCTCCAGAATTTTTCTTCCTTCATCTATGTAACCTCTTTCTACAAGACTGTTTGGAGTCTCTGGAAGGAAGACGCCTCCAACAAACATCACCAACGCAGGCAATGTGGCCAACCCCAAAGATAATCTCCATCCCCATGGATGGATCTTTTCTGTTGCATAATTTACGAAGTTTGCTACCAGAATTCCCAAGCAAGTTGTCAGTTGAAACAGTTGGTTTATTGCTCCTCGGACTTTAGCCGGGGACATTTCGGAGAGGTACACCGGAACTGACTGCAATCAATGTATCATTGCAATATCAACAATTACGAAACCAGTCACCAAAACGTCAAACAACTGTGTAATGGACTTACTTGGTTACCAAATCCAATGCCAGCACCAAGCAAGCATCGTCCAATAATTAGCATTGCAATATTCTTTGCGAAAGCGTTGACGACACCTCCTGCAAAAAAGCTAGTTGCACCAACCAGGATGCTAGCTCTCCTCCCACGAGTTCTGGTAACATAGGAGGCCACAAATGTAGAAACAAGAGCCGCAAAGTAAAGCGAGGACGTGAACAGAGTGAGGATCTGATCATCATATTTACAGTAATCTGTCTCCTTTAGATGGGCATTCTTCCTATTATAAATATGGGGGAAAAATTCCTTCAGGAAATCGTCCATTGAAGTCACGCCACCTGAAACAAGAACAGGCCATGTCATACATGCCAAGTCGGTTCGGTCAATACAAAGATTTGAGGACATGATCTTTTTCTAAAAGAAACTTGGTTAAAACCAATTCAATAGGAACCAAATTAATTACGACTTTCATTCTGAAAACTTGTTGCCTAGTAGCATCATTTGTTCATGTGAAGGTCATCCAACATGTACACTTTCAGTTCATAATTTCTTGTTCGTATTTTCAATCAGATGCCACAATCATAATGCAAAATCTGTAGTAACTAATTACAAGGCTTTATGAACTTAAGAAACTGACCTGAAACTCCAAGATCATACCCAAAAAGCGAACCTCCCATGGATCCAACAATACAAGAAAAGATGAAGTAAGCAGTAATCTTGTACTCATAAAGATGAGCTCTTTTGGGGTCGGATGCATCTACGAAACCTCCACCCGCCATTGCTTCGAAATCTGTGTTATTTTCTTACCCCCTCCAAGTTGAACCAAGCTTTGAGTCCCAAAAGCTAAAATCACCAGTAATGTGCTGCTAACAGAGGTCAGCCGCAGCAATCACCCCGAAATTAATGGACAATTCCCGATAAAAAGCAACAGTGCATGAGACCTCTTATACCGATCAAATGCATATCGTCACATTAAACATATATCCTGAGGTGTGACAAAACTACACGAAACAAAGAGTTCTACAGTTCCAACTATTTGTTCTCATCACATATATAAAGATCCAATGCATACGGCGAAAAAGAGAAAATCTATCCGAGTTTTTCTCTCGAATATTAACAATAGGATAAGTTTGACAACTAATATTTTTATCTCTGTCATATCTTATTATAGATCAACGATTTGCATATCTATCTAATTATCCTTTTTTTGGGTAAAAATCTATTAGTTATCTTGAATGGAAACAAGTTTCCTGTTGTATCGGTTTCCTGAATCCTGATCACGTCGGAGTATAATCTCATCATTAAATGTATATAGATGACTGCTTTTCTACTTATAGCTATATATGCACGGGACTTATTTTTAAGAAAACGATAAATTATGGTTTTTGTTTTGTCACTTTCTATATGACAGCTGAAATTCATACCGTAAGAACAATGTACTAAACTAAATAACCAAGCACCAATTGTTTCGAGAGTAGCTTACGTTGAATAAATGCTTGTCTTATTAGGAGCCCTGTTTTCGGATAACAAGTAGTCTTAATGAACTTGAAAAGAAGGTTACGATAAATAAAGTGAAAAATTAGTTATCTTCGCATTAATATATCTATAAAGGATGGTTACATTTAACATGTGTTAAAACCTAGTGAAAGATAGTTCCACTATATATAACCTTTTAAAGATTATAATGTCCATTTATAAAATTTAGATTAATTCATAAATAAAATTAATTATTTAACAATCATCTACCCAATTTCTTAATAAATAAATTTAAAAATAATAAAATAATTTATTTGAAATGCATTACATTTTTAATATTATATCTAATCAAAGAGGTATAGTTCTTTGTTAAATTATTTGTCAATCATTAATTGTCTGTATTTATGGATAAATTCAAAATTTAATAATCAAAATCCCTTGAATTAATTTTCTTTATATTTATTTGTTTATATTTTTAATACATTTGCATATAAATGTATACATATTGAATAAAAAAAGTAAATGTACTTATAAAAATGTTACTACAACTATTTCACATGTTAAAGTAAAGAATTAATATATACTTTAAGAAGTAAATTTGACTTCAAACATACTTTAGATATTCCACATACATTTATTTTAGAACTATATAAAACCACCTTTACAATTTTCAACTAGTAAATAATCAAAAAAATGTATTTGTTATATATATGTATAGAATATTCTAATACAATTAAATTTCTTTATTTTATATTCCATATATTCATAATATGTAAATAGATAATATTGAGAATATGTATATATTTATGAAAAAATCTTACAAAAACAACCCAGTTGGAATCCCGTTGAGATGCGGGGTTTAGGAAGGAGTAGGCAATCTTACCTTTATATAGTAGAGAGGTTGTTTCTAATAGAACTACATCAAAAAAATATTTTAAAAATGTTTATGAAAAAAATATAAAAATCAAATTATATAGGAAGGATATATTAGGTGCACCTAACATACCTAAGAAAAGTGAGAGAGACAATAATGCATAACACAAAATCAGGCTAAATTCTCAAACTATGATAACATAAATTTTGTATCCGTAAAATGGGGGAGAATTGAGGGGGTTGGCTGGACGTAGGACACTCCGCCAACGAATTTGGCGAGGTCTAAATTAACCCGCCACTCCTGTTGGTGGGGTAGAACACGTGGATCACCCCGCCATGCAGGATAGCGGGCTGTGGCCACGTCGACCGACTACGTGGCCATCCCACCATTACGGCCCACGTGGCCATCCCGCCATTGTTAATGGCGGGATGGTCGCCCCGCCATTAAGAATGACGGGGTGAGGGCAGGCTTTGCAGTCTGCCCCAGCCTTTCCAATCCACCCCACCATTCTTAATGGCGGGGTGGTAGGCTCCAGGGGTGCAGCCCACTCTGCACCCCTGCGGAGCCCTGTGGAGCGCCATAATTATTGTTGGCTCTCTGCACCCACCCCGCCATTCACAGTGGCGGGATGGGTAGGAGCCAACAATAATGCTAGCTCTCTCCACTGCCTTATATAAGGCAGAAGCATCGAAGCTCTTCGATGCTTCTCTAAATTTGGTTTCTTCAGTTATTCTTCATCGTCTATTTTGCAGGTTTTCATTTTTGCGGTTGGCATTGCTTCGTCTTTTGCTTGGTATTGCTAGTTTATCAACGAATCAACTAGCATTTTTTGCTCTTCTTCAACAACAAGTATACCAACATTCTTTGATCTTCTTCAAGGTTTATTATTT
>JAOSBN010000178.1:11171610-11185803 GCA_027563595.1 Erythroxylum suave | reverse complement strand
TGTGACTTTGCGATTTCTAAACCAAATTGAATGGAATTTTGGTTATTGTTTAAGGAAATCAAGTGAGACAAGAGAGGTAATAGGAGCAAGGGTAAAGACATCTTTAAGCAGGCTAGCGAGCAAGGAATTCAAGGTGGGTACAGTTTTATAATAGAGTAAATAAGCCACTTATTGTTTTTCCTTGAATCAAGAAAGCTAAATGTTTTCAATTGCATCATGAATGTTGCATTTATTTGCTCTTGGTTGCATGTGAGATTGTTACATGTTGCTATAAAAATCGTGTTGATGATTTATTGAAAATCATTCTTTTCGAAAAGATGCAAGATTATAAAATCAGGTTTTCAAGAATGCTTCTTTGAAATATCTCATATGCATGAAAAACAAGTTTCCAACAAGATGCCATTGAGGGAAAACTATTTTCGATTCATGAATTACATGTTATGTAGGTTTGTGGTAGTCCCTCAAGAACTGTCACGTGCACGTTGACCCAAGTATAGGCTTCTCCCGCCTACCTGCTAGTGGCACGGAGCTCCTTCAAGGACTCCCTCAAGTTTACGACTACACAGGCCCATCTTATGGAAATATGTAGTGCGTCATGAATTGGACTTACCCAAACCATTCTAATGTGCTTATGTGTTTTTGAAATGTTAGTAAGTTTGACGCATGCATGATTTATAATTGCTCATGAACTGCTTGATTAAGTGAGGACTTTGAGAAATAAGTGTTTGGTGATTTTTTATGCGAAATTGTTATGGTTTTCAAAATGTATAATGGCAATGAGTTTTTGAAAATATTTTTTCTTATTTCTTGATTATAAAATTGTTACCTACGAGCTTTAAGCTCACCCCCATTATCCTTTCCCCCCATTCAGGTGATGAGCAAGAGATTGAGTAAGTCAAGAGTCAAGGCACCACTCTAGTTTGCATGTTTTGTTTTTGAAGTTAGATTATGTAAACAATGATTTAGATGCATTTTGAGCGATTTTAGTTTTTGTAAACTTCGTATTTTGGTTTATGATGTAAGGGGGCTCGAAATGCCCACTAAAGCGTTGTAAAACTCATACTTTTTTCATTAATGAAATATATGTTTGGTTTTGCCCATGATTTTGCATATTTTCGCAAAGTATTCAATTTTGGAAATGAGATTAAGGTATTGAGAAATTGGTTATGGTTAGTTTTTCATCCGTTTTGTTTTTAAGTTGTACAAATGATGAATGTAATTGAAAGAAATTAAGTTTGCATTTTGGTAAGATAGGTAGCTTGGGTTTGGATTTTTCTGCTTCAGGGGTTTTCGCCGTGACGAAGCCAAGAGTTTGCCGCTGCATAATTTGCATGGCGACTTGGCCAGTGGCTCGTCTGACCAGGCCACAGGCCGACCATGGTTGGCTCGTGGCCCAGTCAACCTGGACCAAAAGCAGGCTAGGCTGATAGGGCCATCCCTAAATTTAAATGTAGTATTTAACTCTAATCTTCAATTTGTAAATTTGAATTTATTTTCTAGCAAGGCTTTTGTGAAGATTTTCGTTGGATGAGCATCAATGTTACAATACTGCAATTCTATTTCTTGTTTAGAAATAACTTCTCACATGAAATGTTGTTTTATCTCAATATATTTTGTTCTTCCTTGCTAAAGTAGATTTTAGGATATTCCAATAGTTGACTTGTGGTCACAAAAGATCACATAGGTTCCTCTTACTTATACTTTAGATCTTTTAAGGTCTTCAATAACAAAATCACTTGATACGTTGATGTTGAGGTAATTATATACTCTACTTTGGTGCTTGACAAGGTAGTAAACTCTTTTTTTATGTCCAAGAAACTGCTCCTGAGCTAAGACAAAAAATGTAACCAATTGTACTTCTATCATCGACACAAGTTGTTTAATCTCTATCAGCAAAACCAATAAGATTATAGGAATTTTCTTGTTATACCTTATACCTAATGTTATTATGCTTTAGATGTAGATTAGAATTATCTTATCTACTCTAAAGTGATGTTTGCTAGGATAGTTACATAAATTGAGAAATGAGACTAACTACTAACATAATGTTTGGTCTTGTGTAAGCCCCTTTTCACCTTAAAGCCTCGTGGTTGTTCAAAAACCACGTTTTTCAATAAGATCATTATTAAGAAATGGATACTTCATATATAATTGATAGAGTACCTAACTATTTTGTGCATAAAAGGCTAAAAAGGTTCTTATAATATCAAAACAAGCAATAAGAGCATAGGTTTCTGTGAAGTCAATACTTGAGATTTGTGAATATCCTTTTGCTACAAGTTTGCCTTTGTGTTCTTCTAATGATCCATTAGCATTGTACTTTAATTTGAAGATTTATTTCAAACCAATAACATCTTTTCCTTTTGGTAAATGCACCAATGATTGGGTCATGTTCTTCTCAATGGTTGCAATTTCTTTTTTCATCAATTCATACCATTTCTTTTTTCCAAATGCTAGCTTCTTCAAAGATGGCTCCAGGGTAAAGGAAGCATGTTTATAACAAGCATATATTTCATCAAGGCTCCTCACTCTTCTTGTTGTAGAACTTGGAGACATTAAAGAAGTCTTCTTTAGATTCTTAAGTCTAAATGGCTCAAAAGTTATTTTGTTTTAAACAATTTGTATCGGCAATATTTCCTAATTCTAAGCTTCATTTTCATAAAAATAGCATCATGAACAATATATAAATTATTAGTGTTTGGATTGTAGAGCTAACAAACTTTATTTTCTTTATTATAACCAACAAAAATACATTTTATGCTCTTATAATCCAATTTACTTCTTAATTTAGAAGCCATGAAAACATACTTCTATGTCACTAAGTGTTCTTAAATGAATTACAGCATGTCTCTTGCGATTCCAAGCTTCTTATGGTGTCATTTGTTGGATAAGTTGAGTAGGAAAGCTATCTAGTAAATAAATTACAACATCTATAACTTTAGCATAGCACTTCTTTGAATGCCCTTTCTCCTCTAACATGCTTCTTATAGCTTCTATAATTATTCTATTATTACACTTTACTGTTCCATTCTATTGAGTTGTATAACTAATAGTAAGTTGCCTTTGAATTTTATGGTCATTGTAGAACCTTTTAAATTATATAAATTTGGACTCACCTCTATGATCAATTCTTAATTTCATAATAGAACAACTAATATCCTTTTCAACAATTTCTTAAAATGGCTTAAAGCAATCAAAAGCTCCAAAATTTTCTTTTGAAAAATAAACCTAGGTCATTCTTGAAAATTCATCCATAAAAAGTAAGAAATAATTACTGCCAAAGGAGAACGCATTCATTTTCCCCATATATATCTGCATATACCAATATTAACCTTCTAGTGGCCTTTTAGGCTTTATCATGTATTCATTGGCCCCAAGCATATCTGTATATAAGAATATTAATCTTTTAGTGGCCTTTTAGGCTTTTTCTATTGTAAAAATTTCTTCATATTGCTTCTTAAAGGTACAAACTTCATATGATTATTTTCCCCCTCCAATCATTGGAAGACCAGCCATTATATTGTTTTTACATAATATTGTTAGTCTATCAATATTCAAATGACCAAACCGTTGATGAAATAATATGATATCATCACTCAATGCACTAAACCCATTGATATTTACTTTATGAACAAAAAATTTTGTTTTCTATATTAACTAACCTAAACTTAAAAAATGTTGAGATGGAGCCAAAATGAACATAACATCATGTATAATTTTACGACTTGATTAAGAAAGTATAACAACTGAACTTATTTTTCTTATACCATCAATCTTTTTTCATGTGATTTGTTCTTCAATAATAAGAACATGGTTTTAAGTTAGATTGTTACTTGGAGGATTTCTATGCTAGTTGTTTCTACCTTTTCCTCAAACTCTACCTCTAGAAGTGTCATCTTGACCTTTTATTTTCTTTACTCATGACATTAAAGATAATATTTTCATTGATCTTCAACTAAACAAATTGTTGTGGAGAAGCTTCTATAGTCCTACTCAATCATTTCTCATAAGCTAAGAGTGCCATCAATTGATGAAGTTTGATGATTCCTTTCATTCTTCAATAACAGCAACAATATGATCAAAATTAAAGGGAAGGCTTCACAAAACCTTCTTAAATATTTTTTAGTTAGGTGTCTCCTCTCCTAGTGATCTAATTTGATTCATTAAAAAGAAAACTTTAGTGAAAAATTCTTGAACATGCTCTGAGTGTTTCATTAGAAGGTTCTTAAAATCTCAACAAAGCATTTGCAACTTTAAGTAATCACCTTAATCAAACTTTGATACTCTTCTTCTAGTAGGTTCTGATGATGTGGCTCTTGTAAAAAATTGCCTCATCTGATGATTTGATGGATTAGAAATAAAGCCTTTCCATCGCGCTTTTATTTTTCTTTCAACTTATTGCGTTGTCTTGCAATTAGTCCTTCTACAATTGTAAGATCACAAAGATTGTTCTCAACTAGTTCCTACAAATCATAGAATAAAAATAGAGTCCCCCTTTTGATCTGCCAAAACTAATAATTAAGATCAGTAAAGACATGAATATTTTGAGTTAAATTTTCAACAACACTACTTGATGCTATATCACAAGTAATATTCCTAAACACCCACAACTTGTTTTATGTTTTGCACTTAAATCATTTCTTTTTGTGTGTTTCTTCTATACTCTTGTATTTAACTTACTTTCACATTCATAAAACCTGACTTTGATACTAGATGATAGAAAACAAACCTTGAATAACTTTTTTATTAAGATGGAATATCATCAAAATAGAGGACTTAAAATAAACACTTGGCATGCAATCCTTAAATAAGTTTTTACTAGACATATACATAGCCACTACCACCACTTTCTAATAGATAAAAACTTAATAACATTGAAACCTTATCTTCTACTCCTAAAGACTCTCAACTATTAAGACAACACGGACCAAATTATTAACAACAATAATAAAGATATCTCAGGATCAAGCATTCCTTGATAAAATATATATATTGGCTTAGCTTATGCAATTGGACAAATTATGTGTGTTCTACAATTGCTATCATAATTTTTACGAACATAATAATAAAGTATGATTCAATTTGAGTATATGTGTGTGTGTGTGTGTGAAAATCTTTTATAGTTGATAAGTAGAGATCATCTCTTGCCATGTGAGGCTAAATAATATCAAAATATTTAGTTACTGCTTCTATTATTTTATGATTAGTCTACGGTAAATATTGTAACTCATATGATTAAGCACAAATATGTTAAAAAATATATAAGATATGTCAATCTATTATAGGGGAAGCTTTTTTATTCGTATCATTTACAACATTATGTTTGTCCTTAAAGCTTGCCATTATGAATCCCTAAATTCGATCTATAATATAACTTTACAAGCATTTTTGTGTCACTTTACATTTTCATAATTGAAATGTTATTGTATTTCTAATATTAACCTAGCAAGTACACAAACATTGTAGTAAGAAACCATTTCTATTTACCATTGGTATTTTTGTTTTCTTGCTTAAAACATTTTGCTCAGACTAAAGTGAGGTTTGAAGTTTTAATATCATAAACAAATATTATAACTATTAGCTCCATATGTAGTTGTGTTCACTAGTTGAAATTATTTTGGTATTTAAATGTCTAAGAGTTGCTTTAAATATATAATTTTGCTTAGACTAAAATGAGGTTTGGAGTTTTAAAATCATAAACAAATATTATAACTATTAGTTCCATATCTAGTTGTCTTCAGTAGTTGAAATTATTTTGGTATTTAAATGTCTAAGAGTTTCTTTAAATATATATATATATATATGTGTGTGTGTGTGTGTGTGTGTTTGTGAAATATGTGACATAGACTTTTAAAGGTTTTTTTTGTTAATTTATTAGTAATTAATATGATTTTGGCTATTATGTGTTTAGTATGAAAGTTACCTTAATATAGAGGGAGAAGATTTTGAAAAGGAGAACAATAATAGATGTGTTTACAAGAACTAATATCCCAATATAAGACCTATTCAATTGGTGTGAAGTAGTTTTTAATATATGTAGCGGTTTTTATTTATAATATGGTGGTATATGTTGTATAATCTAGTGATATACTTTATCCAATGCTATAGTAAGTAATGAGATAGAGAATGAGAAGAGTTCTTTGGAAATAACAACATCCGATAATGGGGAAAAAATATTGAGATAGGGGCGGTACTTAAAATAGGAATGAATTTTGAAATTGATATTTGATTTGTACCAAAAGGTGTCACATGTTTGCAGTTATTATAAAGGGAGGAAGGAAAGATAAGAATGGAGTGTCTTTTTTTGTTATTAAGGTCGATTTTATAAATCACAACATTTGAATAGAATAAAAGGAAAATCAAGTGAAAGAATTGAGTGTAATATTTGAGTCTATTATCAATTAGATGAAGGTATTTGGACTATGCTAAAGTTTCAAGATGTGCACAACCATGATTTAATTCCAATTACATGAGATTTTTTAGGTAACATCAAAATTTAGATAGACAATTAAGATTTAAATTAAAAATGAACAATCATTACAAAATTAGGCTGTGCATAAATATATAGTTTGCTATTATAGTTGTAGGTGCGGGTGAAAATATGACATGTTTATGAAAGGATTATCTTAATCATATAACATGTTGAGACAAGTGAAGTTGGAAGGAGACATAAAGAAGTGAATAAGATATTCATTAGAATTAAAGGAAAGGATAATAAATTTCTATACGAAATTTCTATACGAAAGGAAGGAATATTTTCTAGGTGGATTTGAGGAGTAAGCAATTTATATTGAATTTATTGAGATTCTCATATTTAATACGACTTGCCTTGTGAATAAATACTAAATATCATTTGATGCATTAGTTAGCAAAAACCAAATAGGTTGTTTATATTGCTTAGTTGTGCATTATAAGGCAATAACATAATCAATAATTTTTATCAGTTGTTCTATATATGGTTGAGGTTTATAAATGAAAAATCACTTAATGCGATAATTATATATGTATGTAATGTATAGGCAACACTATTGAGCTAGTATTCCCAATGATAAGGCATTTTTTTAGCATATACTTAAGAAAATACCTAAGAAATTTGACATAAAAAGTTGAAAGATACATTTATGAATGTTGTTATAATGCCAGCAACATCGAAGAATTCGTGATAAAATGGAATAAAATGATTGGGGATTTTTAGTTAAGAAATAGATTATTGTTCAAGTCTTTATTTGATGACCATATAAGGTAGGCTTCATTGCATTTTGGGAAATGTTTTTTGAGTGAGAATGCCAATGAAACAAGTGAGGAGATGAATGCTTATTTTAATGGATATGTGTATTTCCAAAACATATTGAGATAATTTGTTGAGAAATATAAGGAAGTAATCAGGGAGAACATTAAGCATAAGATGGAGTTTGATTACTTATATGTATGGAGTAATGCATTTTGGTTACACAATTTGATATTTGAGAAGGAATTTCAAAATATGTATTATAATACCTTGTTTTGTATTATACAAGATGAATTAATAAGTGTGATGCATTGTAAGGTGACGAAATTTAAACTGAAGTGAATAACAAGTTACAAGGTAGAGGTGATGGGTAAAGGGTGCATAGTTGTCGACCTATAAACAGTTGCATTATATGGCCCACCCCATTAGAAAATTACAACTGTATGTATTTGAATTTATAGAGATTATCTATTAACACATATCTAAACTCCTTCGGTAGGGTTAAAATAATTTTTTTTTCAAACTATCTTTTTGTTTAAAGATGGAAAAAGGATGTTGTTAAGTTATGTAAGAAAATAAAGGTTAGTAACATTCAAGAGGAAGATGATATTAGTGTTAGTAGGATAAATAGATTGGAATTGATTTTCTTTAAGGCCCTTGATTATATGGTAAATAGAAAATAAAAAATTGATTACTTGTATAATATACTAGAAGAAGCAAATAAAAAATTAGTAAGTGTCAGTATAATTGATTCAAAAGATGTTGATGATAAATGTGTATATACTGAATCCCTTCCAAAAGATGTCAACTTAAAGGATTTAGCTACCTCCAGGTCATATGTTAAGCTAAGAACAAAAATATTGAAATATAGAGTGGAGAAGGTCCAAAAGAAGGAAAAAAGGAGATTAGTTATGAAAGATACATATTGACAATATTAACTTCATAAACTAAATGTTTTTTTAATAATATCACCCATTAATTAATTATATATATTTTGTTATCTGAATGATGTTAGTTGGGAGTAATGACAACTGCTGAAGGGAATTTAGATACATGTGAAAATGACATTAGAGAGATGATTTGGAATATGAATGTCTTTTGTATTCCATTTACTTGGCAAGTAAAATATGTTATATGATTTGGTAATGGTTATATCTTATCATAAGTGTTTGTAATAAACAATGTATGAAAGTACTGATGTATTGAGAATATATTTATGTTCAATATAAACTTTTATTTCCAAAATTTGAACATGTTATAAGCTCAACTTCTACCAGTTATATTGTCTTACCAATGTTTAAAGAAAATCCTAAAAGTGTACGATAAATTTAACTATCAACAGAAGAATGGTGAATTTATATGTGGATAGGGAAAGAAGAACCTAAAGTTTGAATAAAATATAATGTATGATAACTAGAATTTTATTCCTCTACTTATTCTTACAGTTGTGAATAGAAGATCTATAGAATGATCCCTCAAATATAAATAAATATATATAGTATATATTCAATCTACTTACATCTACCTTATTAATTTAAGGTTTTAATAAATTGATATTTATGGTTTCATGTAATCTTGAATTGCTTTCAAATGTATGTGATAGGGGGTAGTATACAATTGAAAATGCAATTGTATTCATAGTTGTATAACTTTATATTTCGTATAAGAAAAACTATATGCTATGAAATATGGTTGTGTTAACTCCTGTGTTTTTCTTTAGAGAAGATAAGGTGTATTGCACAACATCTAATAGCGGATCTCTTGATTAAACTTGGAGCATATAGGCTAGATGATCATATATGACTTGGAACATGCTTTTGGTTTCTCGAGTTCTCTTATAAAGAATTTAGGTTGTAGTATGCAAATTGAAACATAGGTATGTTTAAGCTCATGTTCCTATATTAAGATTATAGTATTATATGATAATGTTTGTTACTTATGTTTATCGCTAAATCAAGTTGAAATTTGTATGTTACCTTGAATAGAGCTATGATAATGTTTTGTGTTATTATATAAAGAAGAGATGCATAAGTATATTTAAGTTTCAGTACCTTTAACTTCATTCTATCTAATCAATTTATGCATATATTACTAGTTTAAACTTTATGCATTACATCTAATTTAAGGATGTTACAAATTATCAATGGTATTAGTTATAAAAACAAACATAAGTATCTACTGCTTTATGAAATTAGAGGTTCAATTTCATAAATTTCATGATATAATTTACCTAATTTCAAAAGAATTGTTGTTTAAGTATACTATATATGATATTTTAGTTAAATTTGCATTTCTTATGGATGAAAATTATGGACTTAAAAAATTCTTGAAAGTTTTTATAGTTATATGAAATTGATGATTAAATGATGCAATTAGAAGAATATTTAAGGTTTATACCTTCAATTTCATTCATTATTATTGATTCAAGTTTGTTTTAAAAGTATATAGTCATTGCATTTTATGGAATTTGGGAAATAGTTCTAAGTTTCAATGGTTATTTTATGAAGTTAAAACTATTATCTATTTGTTTATGAATTTATAGATTCAACTGAGTTGTTATGTGATTATAAATTCATAATTAATCCTAACTTAAGGTTTAGGTAAACTATCTTATACTTTATAATAAAATTTGCTAACCTTATAGCTACATAAATTTTCCCTTTATTCAAATTTGAGATAGAATGTTGCAAAAATCAGTATAATTTGTATGTCCATTAACATTATTTGAAAAGATGACTATTATCTTACATTTAAAATGAACTATTGCTACTTCAAGTTTTGAAAATTGAGAAAATCCAAAGATTACATAAAATTTTAGAAAATTTGAGAATGTTAGTATTATTTTATTCTTCTTTTTAGGTCTATGAGTTGTGGAAATTTTTGGTTAATGCCTTTAGTTGAATTTGTGAAATTTTGCAAATATGAATAATTATTTTATAAAAGTCAACGTACTTATGGATTGTGTTTTGAAATGAAAGGTTCAATTGAGTTATTGCATGCTCTGAATAGCATAAGTTTTCACTTGATTATGGAACATATTAACTGTTCTTGACTTTTCAGTTAAAATTACATAACCATTGTATGAAATTTTTATCCTTTAATAAAATTAGTTAATGAGTCTTGTTATATTTTCCTTTATATTTAACCTTTAACTAATGATCTTTTAACTTAATATTAAAAGATCACTCTTTGATTCCTCTATATGATAATAATTATATAATGCATTCTATAAGTGGTTAGTGTACCGAGCATCTTACCTCAATCAAATCATTTTAATTATTGGACAAGTTGCTTTCTTACCTTAATTGAATAGATTAAATAATATTATTTTTGGATGTTATATTGGCCCCATATTTTTTTTCTCTAGTTAAGCATGATTTAAATGAATTAAGAGGTTTTGATGAATTTAATTTTTGGAGTTATTATTATGTCAATATTTGTAAGATTATATGACATATGTTAATTGAATTAAAGTGTTAAGGTAGTAAGATTTCATAAAAGGGAATTTTTGGAAGACAATTTAAGCTTAAAAACCTTAAAGCATTAAAGGAGGGGAAAAATGGAAATTGTGCAATCATTAAGAGTATAAAAGGGAGAAAGAAGACTTTTTGGACCCCAAATTTTTCTTAGAAGGCTAGAACTAATAAATGAAAAATGTGGAGAGGTTCATATTTTTGCTTTGGTACTTTTTATGGATAAGAGATTCGAAAATGAGAACAATTAAGGTGAAAGTTAGAAGTAGAATGAAAAAAAAGAAATTGAATTTGTGTAGTAAGTTGGTGAAGAATATGTATATATGTGTATGTTCTGTTATTGGTGTTCATGATTAATCATGAATTAAAATTTCATTATGGATGATATGGATTTGAAATGTAGATGAGAATGAGGAATAAATGAAGTAGAAAAGGTGATCTTGGTATGAGTTGTGTTAAAGAAAGATTGGGAAAATCTGAATTAATCTAGGTTGACTTAGGCAAAAGAAAGTTGTAGATCTTTCTTTTAGCTTTTCAACGACATATAGCAAGAAATTTTTGGATATCTGAGCTGAAAGTTATGATCCTTAGAAAGGAAGAAGTATCTTCTGCCTTTTCGCTTCTTCTATGTTTTCTTATCGTCTATGATGACGTCATAACACAGACGCAAGGAATCGTCTGTATTTTGCCTATCGTCTGTGTTCTTCTTATCATTTGTGTTTGACCTCTTATCGTCTGTGTTTGACTTTGCTTCCGTCTGTGTTTTGCTTATCGTCTATGTTTGACCTCTTATCGTCTGTGTTTGACTTTGCTTCCGTCTGTCTTCTGCTAATCGTCTATGTTTGACCTCTTATCGTCTGTGTTTGACTTTTCTTCCGTCTGTGTTCTGTTTATTGTCTATGTTTGACCTTCTATTGTCTGTTTTTGACCTCTATGTGGGTTTATGCCATTTCGAGGAAGAATTGTTTTGAAATAGGATAAGCAGATCAGAGAGTTTACATTTAGGATGATCAATAAAAGAACAAGTCAGAAATGGATATGTGATGATTAGAAAGTGAGTATTGGAGTCCTATCCCTAATGGAGACTCAAGCAAAAGAGGTAAAATATGCTATTGAAAAAGTATGTGTTTTGTTTGATGTAAAGTATTCGACTATGATAGTGGATTCCTGAATTTGAGGCGACATTGATGGCCACATGATGAGTATATAGGTTCATGTTATGTTCTGAGTAAATATGTTCAGGAGATGTAAATTTTACCTGATGAAGTGGAGAAACAAGTATGAATGAGCATACATTAGAATACGTCAATGTGAAATATGAGGAAATCAAAAGAAGGGAGAAAATCAGTCAAGAAAGGTAAGATAATGGGGAAATTGAAAATAATAAGAGATAACATTACCTCATTGAGGAATTAGTTATTTAAGAAATTATAAGAACTAATTATGGGCATATGGAGCTTTGGAAACCTTTGTTCAAGTTAACAAATGCCCCAACAGTATTATGGTATTGAAGATTAAAGTGATCCAAGAGTAATGGATCAATCTGTGATTATGATCATAGAGGATATTTGGAGTGTATATGAAAAGTGAAGAGAATGTTTTTGAACATTGAGATTAATCTTACATATCATGGATGGAAAAACAATTCGAGGAGTTGTAGCATCGATGTTAATTGTATTGTTTGAATTTTGAGATTTTATAGTTTACCATGATGTTGTATAAGATATTTGGATAACATACAATGCAACTTAATAACGTGATTTCATATGTAGGGAGATGACTAAAGTCCTATGACTTCATTATTCAATACATGATTTAGAACTACTACGGTAGCGATTGCTTTGAAAGTTTGCAGATAGTATTTGTATAGGAATATATATCATTTAATTTGAGGTAATTATTGAGTTGGGGAAATTGAATACGAGACTGAGATAATCGGTAGAAGTACTGCAAGATTATGATGGTACAAATGAGTGATTGAAAGATCGAGTGAGTTTTTAAATTGTGATCATTTTAAAGAAATTATTTAAGTGAATTTCAAGGACGAAATTCTTTAAGGGGGGGGGGGGAGTTGTTAGACCCCAAATTTTTCTCAAAAGACTAGAACTAATAAATGAAAAATGTGGAGAGGTTCATATTTTTGCTTTGGTGCTTTTTATGGATAAGAGATTCAGAAATGAGAACAATTAAGGTGAAAGTTAGAAGTAGAATGATAAATAAATAAAATTGAATTTGTGTAGTAAGTTGATGAAGAATATGTACATATGTGTATGTTCTGTTATTGATGTTCATGAATAATCATGGATTAAAATTTCATTATGGATGATATGGATTTGAAATGTAGATGAGAATGAGGAATGAAGTAGAAAAGGTGATCTTGATATGAGTTGTGTTAAAGTAAGATTGGGAAAATCTGAATTAATCTAAGCTGATTTAGGCAAAAGAAAGTTGTAGATCTTTCTTTTAGCTTTTCAACGATATATAGCAAGAAATTTTTGGACATCTGAGCTGAAAGTTATAATCCTTAAAAAGGAAGAAGTATCTTCTGCCTTTTCGCTTCTTCTATGTTTTCTTATCGTCTATGATGAAGTCATAACACAGATGCAAGGAAAACACAGTCGCAAGAAATCGTTTGTGTTTTACCTATCATTTGTGTTTGACTTTGCTTTGACCTCCTATCATCTGTGATGATGTCATAACATAGATGCAAGGAATCGTCTGTGTTTTGCCTATCGTCTGTGTTCTGCTTATCATCTGTGTTTGATCTTTTATCGTTTGTGTTTAACTTTGCTTCCATCTGTGTTCTGCTTATCGTCTATGTTTGACCTCTTATCATCTGTGTTTGACTTTGCTTCCGTCTGTGTTCTGCTTATCGTCTATGCTTGACCTTTTATCGTCTGCGTTTGACTTTGCTTCTGTCTGTGTTTTGCTTATCGTCTATGTTTGATCTTCTATCGTCTGTGTTTGACCTCTATCGTCTGCTTTTTAACATATCGTATGTCTTTGGCCCATCGTTTATGTTTTGGCGCTGCATCTATATTTTGGCGCTATCGTTTGTCTTTGGAATTTCGTCTGCCTTATAAATTGGCTTCGTCTGAATCTATCGTCTATCTTTGGAATTTTGTCTGCCTTATCGATTGACTTCGTTTGAACCTATCGTCTGTCTTTGAAATTTCGTTTGCTTTATTATTTGGCTTCATCTTAACCCATTGTCTATCTTTTGAATTTCTTCTGACTTTCTGCTTCATCTACCTTCTGACAAAATTCGTCTGCTTATTGCTTCATTTGCTGTTTGCTTCTGGCATTCGCCTGCTTCTTGATATTGCTTCTTCTGTTAATAACATTCGTCTGCTTTCTATTCAAATGACCAAGACTTCTTCTTCTGTGTACTGTTCATTTTGTATCGTCTGGTCAGTCTTTGACCCTTCAAATGATAAAATCTGACCTAAAGATCTTCTTTGAAGTTGTATATCTATAAGTCCTCTTTGAAAT
>JAOSBN010000178.1:11150252-11164138 GCA_027563595.1 Erythroxylum suave | reverse complement strand
TGACCAGTACCAAGCTAAATAGGCCGGTGTTTAAACATTCTATTTTGTTCTATTTTCTAACCGATAAGATACGAAAATGGCTAGATGACATCATTAATCATTTAGCTAAATGTCAAAACGCCGTAGTTTAATTTTTAATGTCTTACCACATGGGATGTACCCATGGAATAAGGTCTAAAAATAATAATAATGTAATTTATATTTTTAACGGAAAAGTTTATTAATTTTAAATTTTTTCAAAAATGGACTTCTAAAAATGCAAATGCGAGAAGTCCCATTTCCTAAAAGCAGTCGTCAGCTAGGGGAATATGATTTAGAAAGAATATTGGAAGAGGAAAATATACATGGAACGAAGCATACTAATATTAAATCAACTTTGGAAAAAGAATTACAATGGCGAGCGCCCTATTTCCATAGGCCAGGCCCAGTCACACTGCTTTTACAAAACACAATCTACAAGAAAATAGAACCTCACCCATCTACACATTTATCTATATACAAATGTATAAAGGTTAAAAATGGAACAAGAAGTTGAATTTTAGATTTTATTCCCTCCATTGAATTGGTTAGCCACTACCTGAAAACTTCACGTCCGGAGCAAATTCACTATGCAAATGTTTTCAGAATTCGTATCTCTGGAGTTCACTCACTGATGAGAGAACAGTTCCACTAGGCAAAAAGTTGGAAGACATAAGACCCCCATCTTTGATTCATCTACCAATCTTCAAGCCATTCAGGAACGTTGAGATCAACATCCTGACAAGGGGAAGCTAAAGTGTCTGTGCAGTCCTCAGGATGAAATGTTGCCAAATGTTGGTTAACCCGAGAGATTATTTCTTGAGGAACAAGAGAACCTCTATCTCTAATTCCTTTCCAGTCAACACCACTAAACCAAGGATGACATTTTACAGAATCAGGACCTGAGCATCCTAGCCTTTTCTGTTCATCAACTTCAAGTAACTGGCCAGGTTACACACATTCAAAATAATAAAGAATAACAAGTCAGCATATACGGAAATTTTCCAAAAGTAAAAGTTGAAATAAAACTTACGAGACCTTGTTTATAAGATCTGCAGCTTCAGGACTGAAAGTAGAGGGAATAGTCAGTTGTCCTCCCGCGATCTTTGCACAAGTATCAAGCTCACTATCTCTCCATGAACCAAATGGCATTTCACCTTCTAGCATAAAATAGATCAAGACACCCAATGCCCACCTACATATTTGTCATCATAATTTAGACTCTTCAGACACCTAGGCCATACTTCTGATGAAGAAAATAAATAACTATAATTACCAAGGGAAGACAAATTTTGGATATTAGACTAAAGCAAACCACAATTTTAAGGCATATTAGATTGATTTGTTTACAGTGCCAGTGAAGTGACAATTACGTAATACTATAAGCCTGCTTACAGTTTGCAAAACTAATTTAATCCTTCCCCAAAACATATCATATACATATATATGTATCCATGATACGAATGAGCATTTCAACTCCTTCATGCTCCCTTTGTTTTTTAGGCTAATTATTGCCACGACATTCATAAACTGGGAATTGATTATTTCTCCCAATCCTTGACTAACTTATGATGATCAAATCAACGAACGTTAGTTTCCACTTCGGAGCACTAACCAATAATATGAATATCATACAAGATTTGGTTCTAGTATGATACCCTATACTAGTAATACTAGTTACTCTTTCTAATAATTTTTAAAATTACAAAATGACTTTTCAATATATTGTACTATATAATTTTTAAATTCACGTCAATCTTTTCTAAAGAAATCCTAATAATGTACATTTGATGTAAAATCTGTCTGTTTATTCCTATTGATATTATTTTCATATATTTCTAATATAAGCAATAACCACAATAATTAATATAAAAATGTCGCATAATTCTCATAAATATACAAAACTAAAAATAATACCAAGTAAAAAGAAATATGCATTCATAATAAGTGAATTTAATTTTTAAAAATTAATATATTTAAGTTAAACTAATATGAGTCTAAATACAAAAAAAAAATTTCTAATACATTCTTTTTTGTATCTTTATTAAATATAAAATAAATTGTAGATGATTTTAAAAAGTCATTTTTTTTAGTTTATAGATAACTATTATTCCATTTAGGAGAGACTTTAAGTTTTTCAATTTAATCCTAGGAACTTTTCTAAGAATTATAACTCGGACCGGTATTTAATCAATATTTTGGTTATCGATAGATATTGGTCAATACCAAAACCTGGTACAAAGCTCTTGTTTAGTATTTTTTTTGACCGGTACAACCGGTATCGCCTGATATGGTAAAATTTTTTATTCATTGGCACTCACCCATTAGACATTAATTAAAATTTAATGTTACAACAAGAGAGGAAGCACAATTTTTGAAAGCAATAAACCCTTCCTTTGGTAGAGATGAATTAATCTTCTATAACACTAGAGCATGATGACATGATTCCCAAATTGATGTTGGGTAATTGTGTCAAAGAAACTAGAATATTCACATAACTACTTTGTACCTATACAATAGGCAAAAAATATACTTTTAGCCTTAAAATTTTCACCAAAATACAAATTAGACCCTATCATTTTGAAATGTTTAAGATGAATTTTAATATTTGAAAAATGTTCAAATTAAATCCTTAATGAACGAAAATTTGGACAAAATTAAGTTTTGTCCATTGCATATCATATCAACGTGATATAAATTTATTATTTTTTATTAATGGCGTGGGTCTAGGCATGTCAATGGGCCAGGCCCGGGCTGCCTGCAGCCCTCCCAGCCCGGCCTCGATCATGGAGTTCGAGGCCCGACACACCTACAAGCTGACTAGCCCATGGCCCTCCTTATGACCCGCTGGTCCATTAATTTTTTAAAGAAAAAATCAAAACGTTTTAAACAAAACAACTTCGTTTTGAGAAAAGTGAGCGGGTCACAAGCCGGGCCAGGCTATAATTACCATCCCTACTTTTTTTTTTTTTCGGAAACAATTGTCATCGCTACTTGGGTCTCATCATATAGCATACATGTGACATAATAGACCCACTTTTTAATCAGTCTTAAATTAATTTTAAGTTTTTTAACTCTTTTTATATTTAACTATATTATAATTGAACTAATAAATATAAATTAACCTACATAATCTTATTTAATCACAACTCACTTAAATTCAATCGAAAACCCCTAATTAACCCGTCTTACAATCTACTGCTGCTGCACCTTCACCGCCACTCCCATCTCCACCATCTATCCAGTTGCTCCTGCCATTGATGTTCCTTCCTAACACATCCCTAACACTGCCACTCCTCAAATGTGGGTTCAGACAGCAACAACCATAACAGTAAGGTGGAACGCCACAATGTTTCTTTTATCCAACATGTTTCATGAGAACTGAATCTCTAACGCCTATTCTTTGCTTAACTTAATTAAATGCAAGCTTTATTCACAAATCACTTCTATTTAGAACCAACCTGTAAAACTCTTCCCTGACACTACCAAGTCGATCTCTACAATTCCAATCTCTTCAAGGAAAAGAACAAAAGAGAAAGTGTTAAACCCACTGTTAAGATGATTTACAGAAGAAAAGGTAATAAAGGCTTGAAGCTGTCTGTGGATAGGCTGAAATCGACTCAATAGAACCTGGCTTGAATAATTTACATAAGGGTATTGGGCTGGTTCTTTAGTTGTTTATGTGTTGGTCTATTTTATTAAATTTGTGTAAGAGATCTGTGTGAAGTTTCTGTTACTTAGCAGGTTGTGATAAAGGAATGGAGAGGGAGTTGGATGTAACAGAATGCGAATAGAAGTATATAGAGGGGCTGATAAGATAGAAAGAGTTAAGATTTTAGGTGACATCTTTGTCAGGGAGAAAATGCAGCCTCTCCAATTGCTGCAGGGTCCTTATTTCGTAATATTTTCTAGCTGACATCAATATTACTATCCCCGTCTAACCTTCATTTCCCTAGTTCCTATTTCCTTCCTTCTTTAGCTTCCCTAAATATTTTGTGCGTACAGCTTGGCTGTATCAAAACCTACAAAAGCAATCACTAACAAATAATTTTTGTCAACTCTGGCAGCGGACAAGAGAAAGAAAGCAACGGATGGTCAAAACATGGAACTCTCTCTCTCTCTCTCATTTTCTATAGTTTCTTATACAAGGAAAAAAGTCTCTCTTTGAGCTGACCATTCATAAAGTACAAATATAATGTATTGAAGCTATTGACTCAATTGACAAGCACACAAAAAGGCTTGTGAATTAAAAAGAACACATAAAAGAGTCAAGCTTTGAGTTTAATGGACGCAAGTGACTGTGCCATTTCTAAACTCAACCCCGCGATACTGTTAGATGGCAAATAACCGATGGGGACTTGACTCCATCCAATTTTTTGTCTACTCAAGGTTCAAGTTAAATATTTTGTAAACGTTAAGGTTTATTTTGAACACTCCAAAACATTAGGGTCTCACTTGTATTTTGATAAAAATCTTAGGGTCAAAAATACACTTTTTGCCCATACCATAAGTGATAGCACAGAACCAACTACCTTCAACTATAATACTAGTGGAAAATATACAACTGCCTCTTGTCACGGCCTTACCCCCCCAGTTCTCATTTTATATGGATAAGGATGTCAATTTCTTAGCAGCTAAAAATCCGCTAGACTTCCAACGCTCTATAAGCAACTATCCATATGAATGACACGTAAAATTTAGTTGAACAAGACAGATGTAGTACCAGTCAGCAGTGAGATCATGTCCCTTGCCCTGGATTATTTCTGGAGCTAATGAATCTGCCATTCCACAAATTGTGAAAGTCCTCTCTCCGGACAATTCCTTGCTGAACCTGAAGTCCACTAGCTACAGAAGAATAAATAAAAATTAAGCAAACTATGATGCATAGGCCACACGCATGGAGAACCTTCTGTATAAAGACAAGTAAATCGCATGTTAAGCTATATACTACGCTACCACTAATTTGGACTTCCATAAACATCAAATCGAAGCAGAATCAACCTGTATGCGTCCAGTTTGATCCAACATCAAAACATCAGGAGACACACCCCTATAAAGAACCTCATTCTGAAATCAAAATAAATAAACAGATAGAGAGATTAACTTGGAATGCAAATGTAAAAAGTAAAGGTGGGAAAGGGGACGTGTATAAACATAAACCTTGTGTAAATCTTCTAATGCAACAACCACAGAAGCAGCACAAAACCTTGCAGATAGTTCATCAAGTGCTGCATGAAGGATTGATGCCAAAGGACAAGCAATGCACGCCTTTAGCAATATGCCTGCATATGTTTCATCAGCACAACTACAAAGAACCTGTGGCACACAAGCTGAGGGGCTCATGTTCTTCATCAGATTTTTCTCCCTCAAGACTTGTGCCTCCTTTCCCAGCCTCTTTATCTTCTGCTTGGAGAACCTTTTCAGACTAAGCAAATTTCCTAAAACCAAAAAAATTAGTATTTGTTATCATTTGTATAGAATATGATATAATCGATCCTACCCCAGCAATGCCTATTTACATATTATAATAAGACTAATCAATAAAACATCATCTGTGCAGTATGCTAACAAGGAGGGAGGAGTTGGTCAGAGGAACAAAAGTCAAATAATGAGACCAACCGGAGTCCCTCAGATATACAAGCCCAATCTCACCGCAGTCCGTAGAATATAAACAGCCCCTCCACTCCTGTAAACAGATTTTATCCACTTAAATGAGAAATAATCACCTTTACAATTAGGCAAGATAGTCAAGACAAGAGAGTACTCCTAACCAATTCAGAGAAGTGAACTTTTAAAGAAGCTGAAATACTAGTACTTTCAGCATATTCCTTGGAAAGATCTGTTGAAGCCCTTGATCTGAGTAATTTGAAATGGTGACAGACATGAGATGCGATTTCGCAAAGCAAAATCATAATATCATTTAGTGCTAATATTCATAAAGTTAAAACTTCCAAGGGGGAACTTGTGGGCATGAGAAATAGTCACCCACTGTGTCATAATTGGTCCCCAGTATATAAAAGATAAGTTCAAAAGGTTACTGGAAAAATTCCTCATGTAGAGGAAAATAGCATACTTGTCATCATCCAGTGAAAGCTTTGTCAGGGGCCCAACAACTGAATCAAACTTCTCCTTAGTTAAGACAGAACAGATGCAGTGACCAACAGCAATTGCTCTTATGGAACCAATATGTTCACCTAGTAGTGCCCATTCACCAAAATAGCTTCCTTCTGCCTTGTCCAACAAAAACCTCTCACCCTGTAGATTATGGTCATCATTCTCACTATTGGACTTCAAACTTCCAGCATTTGGTCTACTCAATAGCTCAGTATCAAAAGTAATCTTCACTTGTCCCTTCTGAACTATATATAATGCAGAGACTACATCATTCTGCAAAAGGCATCCAGTGGAATAAAGCATAAAACAATAGTAAGAGAATCAGATTCGTTTAGCAACCAAAATTACCTCATCAATAATTATCTGTCCATCTTCAAAGGAAACTTCAGAGAGCGAATCTGCAATGTAACTCAACTGCAAGATTGTCAATCTTGAAAGAAGATCCACAGATCGCAGCAGTTTCAGGGATTGCAAATTAGAAATTTCAGACATCAAAATTCCTCGAAAGTCCTCTCTTTTCAATGTCCACAGTGTTCCATTTGTTACAGCACAAACAGATGCCTGGATTGGTTTATTATACCTGTATTTTATACATCAACATGAAAAAGAACATCTTAGATTTTTTGCATCATCAGTAATAGTGAATTATAACAAGGTGATAGTGGAAAGAAGGCGTTAAAACCATGTCCACTAACAGTAAGCAGCCACACTTCCCTCTTAAAATGAAGTGCTAGTAAAACCTTTCAAAATGTCAATTAGAAATGCCGTGGGCCTCTTCAATTAACCAAATGTATTAAAAGTGTGATAGAACCTGCAAATCTTTTCCCTTCCCACAGCAGATATACACACAAGAAGGCAGAAATATGGCTACTCAAGAATAGCAGAAATAGTCTCTATATTGATTGATAACCAAGAACAGTAAATGACAAAGATAGTATGCTAGAAATTCGAGGTTCTAGCGCCTCCAGCCTTAGGCTCAACTACACGTAAAAATGACAGACAAAATGCATGATACTCCCCTCATTCCTCCCGTACTGTTTTATTCCCTGTCATCTATCACTGTCAGCTAGCTAACTAACTTCCCAATCCTATGACGACTCTACCCTTGTCCGAATATGACCAAGCCTACCCCTCCAATGCCTTGGTTTTTCTTCTATGGTAAGTGAACCTAATTTCTGGACTCCTATGGGTCGTATCAAAGTGTTGACTGAATGGTAACAAATTTATTATCTCTACACAGAATTCAGAAAACAGAGAATTGAATGCCATATAATTTCATCAAGTCTTGTTCATCTACACCGGGGAAACCGTACACACTTTACTCTCAACTGGCAACCACTAGATCATTGTAAGTATACATAATACTTTAAATTCATATCAGCATAGCATTCTAGTGATTTAACACCAATTGTTTAAGTACCATTCCAATTAATAGTTTAACATGAATCACAATCCAAAATTAAATATATCACTCGGAGGATTCTTTAACAATTTGAAGGAGCATTAATATACTGAGAGTATGGCTTACATCAGTGCCAATTCTCCAAAGGATGATAACTTCTCCGCTGTGTAGCATTGTAAAACCCTAGGCACCTCTCCATTTTTACCTTCCTACAACAGAACAGAAACTCCAGTAGGCAACCAAGCTTCTGTCCTCAGGAAGGAATGAGAGCACAAATGACAACTTAAGAGAGTACCATAAATTCAAACCTGAGTTGCCAAGACTTCAAACTCTCCATTGCCAACCACATAAAAGCAATCACCTTCACCACCCTGCCAATTGTGATCATCATTACACAACCAGATTTGCAGTGAGATATCCACCTATTAACAGAAGTAGTTTCGTTTTCTGCATATGATATTTATGTCCAGTAGCGAGTTTTCATTATGTGAACATAATATAAGTGGTACATTCCTACCTTATGATGCTTTAAATGCATAGAAAGTACAGAAAAAAAAAAAAAAGAAGACTAGCAATTCTATCACCCATTGATTTGCAAATGAAAAGTTGCGTTGACCACCTAAATGCCTCAAATGCAGAGGTTGATCTCAGTTCATGAACCAAGCTATTGCCTACCAGTGAGGAAGTAGACCAGTAAAGTTAGAAATGGAAAATGAAAGATGAACTAACCTGCTTAACAACAATTTCTCCCGGCTGGACATCAACTCTTTGCATACAATCCAACAAAACATGACACTGAGCGTCAGTAAGCTTTCTGAAGAGGAAATGGTCACGCAAAGCCCTTTCAATGTGTGCCTGAAGAATATAAGAAGCAAAATTTCGATACAAAAGAAAGGGTCTACAAATATTGAGTGCGGTGAAGATTGTTGATACATTTCTCAGCAAACAAGTTTTGGTGCTTTAATGACAACGATGCAAACTCAAAAATTCTAAGCAGTAGCTTTATGCTTCAATGCAGAAATCAAAATGTAAATCATCATCTTTGAAATTCATTTGTTTGGCTGCAAAAATATGATAAAACTTTTTCCGAAAATATTGCCTAATGAGAAGGCAAAAGTATATAAGAGAGTTTTTACTTCTTCTTCCCAAGTTTTCCTATGGGCTGGCGATGGAGGAACCCAAAGTTGCCCTTTCTCTAGCGAATTTTCAAGAGCTCGAAGACGTGCCCTTGATAAATCATGCCTTGTGCGATGGCTCTTGGGGTTCCAGTAAGACATTGAAGGAGATTCCGATCCTGTCATTTCTACAACTTGAGGAGTAGGAGATGGTAAGACAGCACTTTCGCTTGTTAATGGTCCATCAGCACTTACACTTGTTAATGGTCCATCAGAACTCTGACAATAAGAATCAAAAGAAGAAATGTTTGTGAATCAGTTAGTTGGAACAAAGGGATCATGGAGAAACTATACTAGGAAAAATTAAATTATAAAAGCAACTACTCCACTTACATCAGTTAGACCATTAATATGAACAACAATCACAGTGATATCATCTGTCCGAGTTTCATACTGAAGCCAAAGTCGATAAGATTCAGCAACAATTGCAGCACACGCATCACGTGGATCTTTGTATTTTGCAACCTAGAATGATAAAACAAACATGTATATTGATAATATTTCCTGAGAAACTAAAGTAGCATGACACAGAGAACAGGAAGATTAGCGAAATAGTAAGATCTTGAAATGCAAAGTATTGCATCAGGATGACACATTGACTATATCTTCTATGGAAAACGAAAAGTTTGCTTTTTGTTTTTTCCCAAATATCATTCAATAATTATGGATTTCTGCTAGTTGTATCAACCTTCCAAAAAAAAAAAATTACCGATGAGCAATTGATGGTGGCCTCTCGAGGTATTGAATGACAAAAATCACAGAAAAACCTAGACAGCAACGACCACTTTGCATATATTCCCATTTTGTTTAATTAATTTCATTGCACATAGCTTTGCAATGACACCAATTCCAAGCATCACTAAATGTAAAATCAGTTGCTACAACTTCCTCCAATAATAGAAACACTTATATTCATATACTTGGAAAATAAGTTGAAGAAAGAGACACCTTACCATGTCAACTACGGTTTGGCTAGAAAGAAACTCGAAGACTCCATCACTGGCAAGCACAAAGAAAGGATGTTGCGCAGTGAGATCCAAAACAGAAAATTCAGGATTGGCCACGACCCCAATCGTCTTGGCAATCGAATCCCCAATACTCCTAGTAAACGCAGTCCCGGGGAACATCCCATTTGGGACCCACAATCTCGGAGGATCACCATCGTCACTCTCCTCGGTTCCCCAACACTGCACTTCTGGATTCTTCAACCCCTCTAGCTGATCCAACGTCAGCACTCTAGCCCCACACAGCTTCACTCTCTCCAACTCATCCGTCCTATAAGGCGTCTGATCTATCGACAAATCAACGGCCACGATCTCCTCTCCTCTCCTCTCCCCAATCACCGCCCTCGAGTCGCCGCAATTCGAAACGTATATCGTACGTCCACGGACCAGAACTGTAATCGCCGTCGTCCCGCTCATGGAATCTTCCAAACTGTCAGCGTGAAGCTGCGAGTCGGTGGTCAAAAACGCGGAGTGACAGGCTTCCACAGCATCGACCTTAAACTTGCTGCTTCTCAAGAGATTCTCGCACAGCTTTCGCTTCACGAATTGGGAACATTGGGCTCCGAATTCTCCATGTCCATCGAAGACGCCGAAGAAGTGATCGTCGGAGCTGGTGCCGAACGGTGAGTGGATGCAGAAACTGTCCTGATTGGCCTTGTCCAAGGCATCGGGATAGTAGCCTCGTTGAGAGAGGTAAGAGTACTTCAACTCATAGTTACCGGATGGGATTCTGATTGTTCTAGAACCTTCCGGAGGGAGGAACTGAGATGAGACTCTGGAGAGTCGGGTAATGCCGGGTTCGCGGTCGCGGTTGTGGGTTTGTTCTCTTTCGGGTTCTGGTTCGGTTGGAGAGAAAACGGGAGCGTCGGTTTGGCGGCAAGGGTCGCGGTGCTGTCTGATTTTGGGGTCTCTGGGGACACAAACCTCGCCTATACAGGCTCGAGAGTAGACGCAACCCATCAATCACTCAATGCATAGCATAGGGACTTACTGCAATAAACAACTCAATTACAAATGTTGTTGGATTTTTCTTGTCCATCTCATTCTTAAGCGTGGATGAGAGACGGACCGTTAGTATGTATGATTACGATGGCTATAGAAGAAAAACCGAAACAGTCAGCATGATCCAAAAGTGCCGCATGAAATCTGGGAGCGTGGGAGTTGGGTATTGAAACCTGGATATTGTAGGAAGGATTAGGCTTTTTTGATTTTGAGCTTTCGGCCACCCATCTTTCAAACGCGCTTCTCACCCTGTGCCATTCGCGTACCCTTTTTTACGACATTACTCGTGATTTACGCATTGAAACTCTGTTTTTTATTCCAAAACGAATATTACAATTTATGGTTTGATCGGCACACCAGAAAAATCACGGCGATGGCCAATATAAATTTATTTAGTATTTAGGTCGTGTTTCCATCTATTTACATTACCCTTTGGCTTTAGCTGACGTATGTTCTCTAAATAATTACAAGAAATAAATTAGCTAATGGCCGGAACTCTTACGTCAAAATTTAAAAAAGAAAAACGAAGTTTTAACGATCAATTCCCGAGATTGGGATTGGAATCAACTATGAAGACATCAGTCGAGATGAAAGTTATGACTGCGACCACTCGGATTCAGTGAGTTACAACTGCTACTTATGGGGTTTGATTTGAATCCCTGAAAACTCCACGAGTGGAATTGCCTCCTTTTGTTAAAAAGGCTTAACGTAAACCCCGTGTCAAGTTAATGTTTGAAGATTTTAATCTACATTATACTCGATCCTTCTTTCTTTTATTAACAAATTTTACGAAAACTTTACTTATTGTCAAAATGAGTTTTGAAAAATAATATTCAAGTAAAATGTAATTACAAATTAAATTCAAGATTCATAATTTTAAAAAAAAAAGCGTATTTGGAGCAATAAATAGGAATTTACTTCAATAGGTAAATAACGAATAAGATATGAATTTTTCTTACCTAAAGATAAAACAAGATACTCAATGTATAAATAGTGTTAAATCTTTGAAAAAAATAAGAAAAATAAGATGGAAAATGGAAATGTTAAAATATAGAGATGTAAGCATTAAATTATCTTTATATAACAATAATTCATAATACATTAAATTTTTATACATAACTTACTACTTTTTCTACAATAAGAAAATTACAAATTTTGCTTGTATTAAAATCAGCTATACGTACCTATATAAAAATTTTAAAAGGTCTTATTTAGTTTATTGTAATTTTTTCATTTTCATAATTCAATTAAGAAATAGGCTGATTGGATTTTTAATTTCAGTTTTGTATTTTTTCTAATTTTTATGATTTATAAAAATGATAAAATTTTATTATTTGCATTTATAGCTTAAAATAAATTATTCTATTTGGCTGAAAAATAGCCTAAAAATAGTAATGTAATAAATGTTTAGTCAAGGAGTTTGTGGGCAACAAAAAATTAGGGACGTACAAAGAAATGTGATGAATTTGTGGAAGTTTAGGATGTGGAAGTTGAGAAAATGGTGGGAGGTAGTTAACAAATGCATAGTTAAATTTGTTGGAAGTTAAGAAGTTACTTAATGCCAATATGGAAGCTAAGGATATAGTGGCAAGTGGTTAGTTGAAATATAAGAAAGTAAATAGTTGTAGCAAAAATGCAAAAATTGTCTCAGAATGAGAGGATTATAAATTCACCAACACATGAACAATAAAGGGGACAGACACCATATATAGAACTCTAAACAATCTTAAAGAAGAAGACAACTCCAAAAGCATTTTATTACTATCATCCAACTTTCTTTGCATTGTCTATTCATTTTTTTAATTTCAAATTTCCTTTGCACCTAGTTTTTTTTCTTTTTTCTTAAATCAAATCATCTTTATTTCCCTACAAATTTTAGTATTTTGGTAGCTTAGAATTATATCTGCTAAGTTTTTTGAAGTCCAATTATAATGTCGATAAGAAATTAGGTTTAAATTATGGGAGAATTCCTTACTGGAATACTTGAATTACAAATTAACACCATACAAGCCCGAATTATAGATTAACACCAAACAATTTGACAAGCTTAGTGAGACTCACAATGTTTTGAGCACAAAATGGAAAAGAAATTGCTTTGCCTCCAATGCTAAAGAAAGAAGTCCTTACAATCATAGAGAATGAAGGCTTTGTATCCTAGATGCTCGAGAATCTTGAGAAGCACCCTCGCTTCAGATAACTTTCTTGTTGGCAAGAATCCAAAATTGGTACAATAGAACGACGGTGTTTGCACAAATGAAATTTCAAAATTAAAGTCTAATATTGCCTCTATGACTGATGTAATCAAAATATTAAAATAGAAGTTTGATAAACTGTTTTTTGCTTTAATACAATTTGCTAGGTATAATTTTCCTGATTTAACAAAGAAAATCTCCGAAGGACTCAAGCAGCATCCTGCTTCTAATACAATGGAAGTTAGAGAATACGATTGCCTTCTAGTTACTTCCTCTATAGATGAATGATACATCCCTCCTTATAAAAGAGAGGATGTCCCTATGGTGCCTCCTTGCGTTAATCTTAGTAATGAATGATATATTGTTGTTTATTATTCACCATCATAAATGAGATTACAAGTTGATAATGAAGCAATCAGAGAAGCTATTCGGGAATTATATGGGCTTAGTTTGAGATAGTTTAACCATCTAGAATTACACAAGCCTTACTCAAAATAGATTGATCATGAGAATTCTTATCCTTGTGACTATATAATTCTTGAATTTAACTTGTTTTCTAATGAAGATGATCAATCCACCATTGAGCAGATTGCTAGATTCACCATACAATATGGAGAATTAACCAATTAGGAAAGTTCAACTACTTTAAGCTCCAAATTCATTAACAAGAATCACCTTTTCTTAGTATGCATTGTAGGCTAGGAATTCTATTCATTTTTAGGCTAAAATGGAAATTTTGTTTCAACTCAGTTTTTAAGATTGAGCCTAAATTTAACGTAGTTAAGTTTTCAAGGGTCACTCTGAAGAGAAGTAAGAATCCTGACATGTTCATCACTCGTTTCAAGAAAATGAGAAGTTGATACAGGTTACACTTCTAGAATCTGAATATGTGAAGCTAGCTTAGTAAGAATCCTGACATGTTCATCACTCGTTTCAAGAAAATGAGAAGTTGATACAGGTTACACTTCTAGAATCTGAA
>JAOSBN010000178.1:11125228-11148884 GCA_027563595.1 Erythroxylum suave | reverse complement strand
CACTATTTACCAATACCAGTATGCATGAACAATCCTAAATAAGCCCAATCACTCTCATCCTATGCCAAATTACTATTTTACCCTTCCTGTAGGGGGTGGGATATTACACATATAGTCCATTTACATATCTATATCTTATAGGATTGAGCTCTCGAAGCCATACAATTTATAACACAAATCAAACATCTTACACCAGAATCGAACTCTCAGAGCCATATAGCTCGATAACACATATCATAACGCAATACTGCTATCTCCTTAATTGGCATGCCAATCTTTTCACATTCCTCAAATTCCTATCTATTTTTCTAAAGACAATTCTAATTAAATTCCATTGAATATTACATTCTCATAATAGCCAATTCACGCTATTCTATATTCGGCCAAAATAAATGTCACTTCTTAGCGTCATTTTTTCAATTATTAATTTTAATTTAGTTCACAAAATGTTCAAGACATATTTATCTTACCAATTACTCAAAAAACATGTATATCGAATTTCCAAATTCAAATATAATGTATGCCAATTAAGGGAAATACAAATTATAAATTAACCACATATTCTACTTCATTTAGCATCTAATTAAATATTTTTAGCAATAATTTCATAAACTCCCAATTTTATCTCAAGAATCCTGAATTACATAATACACAACTTTTAGGAAAAATAAAATACATACCAAATTGATGTCCAATTCTTCAAGTTAAATTTTAATAGACTTCAATTTCACCATCAATTCATTATTCCTTCTCTTTCCCTTTTTCTCTCTCCTTCAATTCCTCTTCTTTATCTTCACAATATTGCATAACAATTCAATTTCATGCATTTTTCATTCAATAATGCATGCAACTACACTAAAATCGTGTGCTAAAAATAACAGAAACTCCATTAACTTATCTTATTAATTTTGGGTACTATTCATCAAGAAGACCCATATACTTTTTCTTCATCTTTTTTTTCCCAAAATTCTTGTTGATATGGTGAGCTTACGGACCCTAAGCTGATAATTTTGTGTTTAATAGTTAATTTAGGGTTTAAATATAAAGAAATTTGGCTTGAAAATGGAAGAAAATGAAAGAAAGTGGAGAAGGAAGGAGGAGGTTTGTTCTCGGCAATTTTGGTAGAAGAAGAGAAGGTAAGTGGCTAAAAAAAATGTCATATGGTCCCTTAATAAAAATTTTCAATTTTTTAAAGATCTAAAATTAACTTTAATTTTTAATCCATTCTTTTCTTCTTCTTAATAAAAACACCCATAAAAAATCAACCTCACTTAAATACCTTGATTAATATCATTTATTTCGAGTTTGACTTTCATCACTTTATTGGTTAAACTTTGACCACTGTCAACTCTTAGTCAAGCCCTCAAAATGAACTTGTTTTGATCTCAAATTTAATCCTCGAGTTGTCCTTAAAACATATTTTCCAATGCCAAATAAAAAAAGTGCAATTTGGGTCTTAGGTGTGACTATTCATCAAACCAAGATTTGTGGGGCATTATAGACTTGGCATTCAAAGTTTTAAGGGACGAATCAATTGAAGAAGTGACATCTATAGTTAAAGTGGTGATGAAGACCTCATCTTTATCACTAAGAAACATAAAAGTTTTTGAAGAGAGAGAATTTCTCCATAACAAAGGACATTAAGGAAGGTAACAGTTATTTAAAATGTAAATCTTTTAGTATTACTTATTTTAAATTTATAAAATCCAATCACATGATGTCACAATATCCTCTACTTGAAGCTAATGATAAGTATGAAAGAAAAAGTAAGAAGGAAAATGAAAAAAATAAGAAGAAAGCATTTAAAGCCTCAACTTGGGATGACATAATTGAATCTACAAATGAGCAATTAGAAGGAGAGATAGCTTACATGTGTTTTAAAGAATATGGTGAGATATATCCAACTCTAATTTGTGTGATAATGATAGTGATTTGACATAAAGTTTAGAAATTATGAGTAAGAAAAGAAAGAAATTATCCAAATTATTCTTTTAACTCAAAGAAATTTAAAAGCAATTGGTTGCATGTAAGAATAAAACAATGAAGAGTAATAAGCTTAAACTATAAATTGGGAGCAATAAGCTTAAACTATAAATTTTGTCTTAAATAATAAAAGCAAAAAGAAATTAGTTTTTGAATGATTAAATGGTCATTATATATATCTTAAGTGCTAGATTTAAGTTATGAAAAGATGAAATTGATAGTAAAGTAGTGAACTTAGATTAAATATTAAGTATGTTTGAACCAACATGTATATAGTATTTCATGAATGTGAGACATCTACTCTAAATAAAAAGGATTTAGTACCACAACATATGACTCATATCATGTATACAAAATTGATTATAAAAAAGAATTAATTTAAGCTATAAGATCTCAACTTACATTATATGAGACATTAAATATTAAATAAGTCTCATAATATAACCTAAGATTCATGTCTAATTCTCAATAATTAAATTCAATGCTTACTACTTCAGAATATTACTAAAGAAATATGGATGATGCAATTTCATGGGATAATTCTAGGAAATTAAATTAAATATAATTTAAAACAAAGAAATGTTATTTTGATCGATAACTCACATAAAAAAGTATTTAAAGATGGTCAACGTCACTTAATGAAAGAATTGAATACAGTTATGATCTAATAAAATAAATGATATTAAAAAAGAATAAAAATTTAAGATATGATATAAATTAAATAAAACAAAATTTGTTTATTAAATAATTTATTAATTGATAAACCGTATTCCTAATAGATATATGACAATAAGCTATTATCATGTATTGATCACACGAATATTATTGGACAAGTATAAAAATTGCACGAATAAATCTAATTAATTTAGGGGTAGAAAACAGTAGGCACATACACATATAATGGGTTAGTTACACATAAATTACTTAACTACCAAACAGTTGAAGTTTCAAATTATCATATATATAAGGTTTAATCCTCTAAAATTAAACAACATAAAAAAGATCAAGAAGAAAGAGGATTTTATTAAGAAAAGTTTTTTTAATGTCTGAAAAGATGAGTCAAAATTTATAATTAACTGTGTTCTTATAAAAATGTAAATATAGTAATTTTATAAAATAAAATCTATCATATGGAAGAATATTCTATTTTGTAGGGAACGAACAAAGTGATTGGAATAATTCCCAAAAACGTACAAACAACAAGAGTTAAACTTTCGAGGATAAAGAAAGAGGACATAATATTACTCCCAACCCACTGTGTCTTGTCTTGAGAGAGCATGCTACATGTCACGGAAACATATAACATCTACTACTATACATTATAGTCTTTTTTAAATTAGTTAGAACCAAAATTACTGTTGTCCCATTTGTCTTTGGTCCACAAATTCCTGACCTACGCGGTATTTCCATGTTAAGGCTTAGAAAGCAAGTTTAGCTTTTAGGTTTGGAAACAAATTTTAAGAATGAAACACTGAACAACACAATTATGGATCCAGATAACTTATTTACAAATATCAACAGTATTTCTAAAATTTTAAGAATGAAACACTGAACAACACAATTATGGATCCAGATAACTTATATACAAATATCAACAATATTTCTATTCTTCCTTCTACTCAAATAATAAACTATAAATACTAGGAGTTTTATGAAAAAGAGGCAAAATTTTATCGGATTTGAACCGATGACCTACGTCTTACCATGACGTTACTTTATCACTGAGTCAAAAGGGCCTCTTTGATTAAATTATCAAATCAGTCATTATCAGATAAGATCTATTCATATAAATAGATTATAAATCAAATCAACGTAAAGTAAATATAAAAAATATCTTATAATAATAATAATAATAATAATAACTAGAATTCAATATAGGGAGTATATCGAATAGATTCATAGTAGCTCATTGATAAAGGAGAAAATTGATTTACCTGGTATAGACTAACCTAGTGAATATAGGTACAAAAAAATATTGGATTGGATAAATATTAACGCAATGAATTGTTTCAAGACCGAACTGAATAGAATTGACCAGCTATTATACCAAAAACTTCAATTGATTGATACGTGTACCTATCAATTCAACATAGATCCAAGATAATTCATTAATTTAATGAAGAAGAAAATACATTTGTCCTTTGAACCCTTAGAAAAAAATTGGATAAGTTGTTGATACCTATCTTTCTTCCTAGATTTTTAAATTTATTATTTGTTAATTTCCTAGTTTAGTGTTAGATAGAGATATTTCTGTTTATCTTAATAATGGGTGAATTAGTGAATGAGAGAGAAATAAATACTTTTCAGTTTTTCTAATAGGTCAATTGTTTTCTGATGATAGAATTTTTCATATTGTTTATATTCTTCTATTCAGTCTCTTATTTATTGCTTATAAATACAGCAATTTGAGTGTTAGAAACAATTTTAAGAATTAAAAACACGACAACAAGCTTAAAGTAATTAATTGGATATGATTTATTCAACACATATAATTTTTGGACTATGTATACAAGCAAAGCAATTTTAGTTTTTAATCAATTTTCAAAAATGAAATACAATTAGTAAATTAAATACAATAAATTTGTCAGCTGATCTTACACATTATTGCATATATTTATAAATTGGTTGGATACTTGAAATAAAATAGTGGTCTCCTTCAAACAAAAAAGAACGAATATGTCAGCAAAGCACGAGGGATTCCAATGATGGCTTTTCTAATAGGCATATATAAATTTGTCCTTTTGTACTTGCCCGACAGTTTGACATCGAACACTACTACATGCTATATCCAAATCAGAGCCACTATATTTCACGCAAGAAACACAGTAATCATAGCACTGTAATTAACCTGTGAGGAAGAAAGAAGATAAGAGGAACGTAAGAAGATAAGATTGCCTTTTTCTGCACGATGGGGACCAAAACTTTAAAGGATGTCGGACTTGTTATTGAGTCGAGGAAAGCTCGAAAGCCTCTCACTCTCTCTTGAAGAAGACATTCGTGCATGGTGAGTTCGTGAAAGGGAAAGTAAGTTATGGGCTTCGCAAGCTGATGCTGACTCTGGTAAAAGCACAGCCTCACACTCAAGAGTTGGTTGACAGAGCCATCATATGCTCAGCATGTTAGATAATGCCTTAATTTCTATATACTTCTTATTAATTGGATCAAATCAATATATTTCGTATTTCTTTCGTTTAATATATATACCATCTATACTACCGCCATAATTGTTTATTTGCAACCAATCTTTTAAAATTCATCAAGCAAAATAAAAAAGTATGTAATATATGTTCTTTCAAGGACGTTCATTATGCCAATATAATCTAAGTTGGTGGTACCGTGATTAGGTTCGATGGTGCTATAATTATACTTTATAACCACTAGCAATAATCATGTTATAACATGATGCATCGCCCTTATTTATTGTCGATTTTGAGCATTTTACATGCTTCGTTTCATTCGTAACCTATTTTAAGGGTGACCTATTTTTGATCCATGTTGAAAAGTTGAACGGCAAAGTTCTATCACGATTGTTTCTAACTAAAATTTATTGTTAATTCTCACAAAACAACTGGGCAAGCAACTGCGTTTTTGAAAATTCTTTTGCAAGCAAACAAATTAAACGTGCAACAAATAAATCACATATATAAAATATCAAAATTTTGTTAACGCAGTTTAGTACGTACAGTCTACATCTGTAGGGTTCTCATCTAGATTAATCAACTTTTACCGTAGTACAATAAGCTTAAATAAGGCTATTACGAAGCCGACATCTCTCACTCTTTGACGCTATCCACTCGTACTCACACCCATAAAAGTATCTCACTTCCAATAGCAAGACCAACTTATGTTAACATCAATAGAGAATTTTAAAACAACGAACGAAACAAAAATAAGAATATCTCAAGTGATTAAATCAAGAATAAAAGAAACAAAAAACACTTGAGTCAAAAAATACTCCCCTATATGCATAGTCGCATTAAAACATAATCATGAAGAGTCTTCAAACAAAAATCTGCTGTAAACTTTGTAGTTGATCTTCGAAAATGCCTCGAGCACACAGCTAAAAAGCAATCATCAATTGTCAAACAATAGATTGCTAATCAATGAGCACTTCCTCCTTTAGGATTTTATAACTTTTTGCATTCCTTCCTTCCACAAGTATCTTAACTTTCAAAATTCTACATATTCCAAGATAGTATAATCCTATACCAAATCAACTTTTTTATAATAAAAGATATCCTAAATAAATTAAAATACAAATAATGTCAAAAATATAATAGAATATCTTAACAATCTCTCTCCTTTTTAACATTATTTGTTATATCAAAATCTCTCCCTAAACAAGAGAAACAAAGACTCCCCCTGAAATAAACGATCAAGATAATAGATATCGAAAAATCAAAGTCAAGGTCAACTATCACCAACAAAGCTATAAATACTAGCTAAAAAAAGCTATAATCAAGTTCCTATCTCCCCTTTAGGACAAATCAATGCCAAAAGAAGCTAGTGATCATAGGAGGAAGCTGAGGTGTAGAGACGGCTACTGACAGACAGGATACTAAGAAGATGAAGTGGCCGACGATGATCAGAATGAAAAACCAAACAAGACAGAGGTTGCAATGGAGAAAAAAGGGCCTTTGGCTTTTTTTACACTTACTTCAATAAGCTTCATAATTGTGAAGCACAGAGTCCTAGTGCCCTACAAATAAATTCAAACCTTATAGAGTCAAGAGGTTTGACGAAAATTTGACCAGTTGCTTCTCAGTTGTTACATTGGAAAGAACTGCAACTTTAGTCTTCATTAGCTCTCGAACGAAATGATATTTTAAATTAATATGTCTGATTCTTGACTACTAGACTGAGTTTTTGGAGATGTCTATGGCGCTCTTATTATCACACATGACAATTAAAATATCTTGAGCAACTCCATTTTGTTGTGGCATTTTAGGTGTTGAGAACTCTTGCATATTCTCGTATTTATCAAAAATTTTGTTGAAGCTTACATTCTCAAACTCCTTTCCATGATCAGATCTAATCCTCAAAATTGCCATGCTTTTTTTTATTTGTAATCCACACACATAAGTTTCTAAATGCTTCAAAAGCATTCGATTTTTCTTTTAGGAAAGCTACCTAAGTATATTATTAGTAGTCATCGACACATGTCAAGAAATACCTCATCCCACCAAGACTAGCACGTTGTATTTGGCCTACCAAATCCATATAAACTAATTCAAGTACTCGGAAGGTCGTAACATTTCTTACTTTCTTATGTGGTACTCTTGTCTATTTTCCTATTTGACAAATGCTACAAATAGTCTTGTCATCTTTATTCATCATAACCAAGCCTCTTACCACTTCAGATTTGCTCAACTTGTTGATGAGGTCATAATTTGTGTAACTAAGCATTTGCTGCCATAGAATCATATGATTATATATGGCTAAATTGTAGTAAGTAATAACCTACTATACAATCTCCTTATTAGTTTAACACCTTTCATTCATCACTAGTGAACCAGGCTAACAACCCATCATCATAAAGCTGGCTAATACTTGCCAAGTTAACTTTTAAACCATCCATATGAAGCACATTTTCAAAATGAGGCAATCCATCTACATAAAGAGTTCCTCTACCAATCATCGTGGCTTTCTTCCCATCACTAAATGTAACATGACTATCCATATAGTTTTGATAATTCATCAAATAGCTTTTTTCACCTGTTATATGCCTTGAGCACCCACTGTCAAAGTACCATCCATCGTGAGAAGCAACACGTATAGATTTAAGAGCCACAAGTGCTTACGGTTGGTTCTTTCTATCCTAAATCTACTTTGGTAGCTTCGATGATCGAAATTTCTTCCAAGAATATCTAGATTTTCTATTTTAAGCATTATGGAATAGCATTTACATCAATTTGTAGCAATTTGGCCTTATGTGACCTTTTACACCACAAAAGTAACATGTAGGCATAAACTTTCTGCTTTTTTTAAAAAAAATTCTCCTTGCTTAATTGATCTTGCTGTTTTGACAAATTTAACTTCACCCTTTTGCTCATTATTCACCTGAGAGCATTCACCTTGATATCCATCACCTTCATAATCCCCTTTGTTTTTGTCAATTTCTGATAATTCATCTAGCTTCTTTGTACCACCATTCAACATTTTTATTCCTTTCTTTGTATTGATTAGCTTTAGCTTGGTTTCATCAAGTTCATTTTTTGTTGACAATAACTTTATCTCCGTATCTTTAATAACATCTTTCATGGTAGAATTTTTGTTCTTTATCTTCTCATTTTGTTTACACTTCTTCACCCATTTGTTATACATTAGTTCATAGGCCTTGTAGATATCTTCCTTTTGGAATTCTGAGTTACTATGATCGTTATTGTTATCATAATTAGAATTTGATACTGAAACATCTTAATCTTCATCTTCATTTTCTTCACTGGTTACTACTAGCAAGCAACTGGATTTTCTTTATATAAATAACCAACACAATATGATGACCCATAATTTCTTCTTAGCTGCCATACTCATTTTCAAATTTGTTTTCACTCTAAGTGCTAGTGTAAGACTTCCCTTTTTCTCCTTTTAAGAGTATTAGTAGACTCCACTTGTATATGCCTATGACTCTCATGACATCATATCTTCTTTGCCTTCTTTTCACCTTTTTGAGCTTTTGCTTGCTATTTAAAGTTATTTTTTGAAAAACTCCCACCATTCTGCCTGAACTCAAATTTATCTTTCTTCATCTTCTTCAACCAATTGCTGAAATTTCTTGTTAGCACCACCAGATCTTCATTTTTGTCAAAATCGTCCCCTAAATCATGCACAAGTTTAACAACTTTGGCTTATAGCACCAATCATTTATTCTTCTCACGCTTGTCTCTCAACAGGTTCACCTCGAAGTTTGCAAGAATTCTAATTACCTTATCCAAAGATAACTAATTAATGTCATGAGCTTCTTCAATAGTTGCAATCTTCGGTATGAATCTAAAAGGCAACGATCTCAAGGTTTTCTTGACAATTTTTAGATTTGAGTACTTATTAAGTTAAGGTGCTTGATTGGCAATATTACACATCCACTTATGAAAGTCTCCAATAGTTTCACTTTCCTTCATTTTAAGCTCTTCAAATCTAATAGCTAACATTTGAACTTTTGATGCTATCACCGATTGTGATCCTTCATGTATGGTTTGTAATGTATCACAAGCTTCTTTTGTTGATTCACAAGCTAATATCATACTAAAACATCCTTAATCTATAGTACTAAAATTGCATGTATTGCTAAAAAATTACCAAAAGCTTCCTCTTTTGTAACCTTTGTCCATTTAGACTGATAATTAGGTACCACTTCATTCTTTTTATTAGTTGTCTTAGGATGAGTCCAACCTTTCAACACGGAAGTTTAGGCTTTAATCCTTTATATCTGAATAAACACTTTCATTCTCGATTTTCAAGCGGGATAATTAGAGCCATCTAGTCAAGTTAGCCTAATGATTGACGTCCCTTCTCTAATAGCTGTAAGTACGGAACACTGATCTATAACAACTTGACACTCCAAGTTTTGATTAGTTGAACCAACCTCTGATACCAATTGAAAAACCCAAGGTCAAAGTTCTACAAAAATTATTGTTCTGTCATGGTTGATTCTAACTGAAATTTAGAATTGATTTTAACAAAACAACTGGGCAAGCAACTATGATTTCTAGAATTCTTTTACAAGCAAACAAATTAAACATGTAACCAATAAACCAACCACACACAACACTAGGGCATACACGACCTACATCTGTGGAGCCTTCACCCATATTAATCAACTTTCACCATAGTATAATAGGATTAAACAAGGTTATCATGGAGCTGAGATCACTCATTCCTTGATGCTATCCACTCGTACTCATACCCATGAAAGCATCTTACATTCAATAGTAAGATCAACTCATGCTAACCTGTCCAGATAATTTTAAAACAACGAATGAAATAAAAAGAAGAATATATCAAGTGATTAAATCAAGAATAAAAGAAACAAAAGGTACTTGAGTCAAATAACACTCATCTACGTGCACAGCTGCATTAAAACATAATCATAAAGAGTCTTCAAATAAAAATATGCTATGAATTTTGTAGTTGATCTCCGAAGACCCCCGGGTATAGAAGCCAAAAATCAATCATCAATTTTTACACTATAGATTGCTCATCATTATACCACGCGTACTTCCTCGTTTAAGATTCCTTGCTTCCACAAGTATCTTAACCTCTAAAATTCTACATATTTCAAGATAGTAGAATCCTATACTAAATCAATTTCTTTATAACAAAAAACATCCCAAATAAATTAAAATATAAATAATGACAAAAATAGAATAGAATATCTTAACACATATATATAATACATTATGTATATTCTGCTTAGTTAAGTCTAGTTGCGATGTCGTCAGCCACTACAAGATATTCCTTCTTTTTTGTTCTCCTCAACGTAACTCGTTACACCGAAATGGTTTTAATTTCGAAATTTATTAAAGAAATGTGTGGTTGGCTCTAGTCAAGTCAATCAGCTTTTGTTGATAAGGAAAAACAACAAATATAGGAAAGATACAGAGACATAAAGATAAGCTTTATGAACTTTCCTTGAAAGAGAAAGAATGGAGGCATTATTGTTGCTCTCCGCGTAGATAACGTTCTCATCATACTTTTCTTCTTTTCTTTTTTCTCCTCTTGTCAAAAAAAATAAAAAGTGCTCAATTTATTTAATTACATAATAAGTTAACGTTTTGTGGACTAGACTTTGGAAATCTTTGCTATTTTAAAGTTGTGCTTCCTTTTCACTGTTAGCGAAAATTTAGTTGATGTTAGAATTTCGTTCTGATGCCAATGTCTGCTTTTAAATTCTAAAACAAAGTAATTCTACTTTACTCGCTACAAAGTTTTACCAATTCTATTAAGAAAATATTTAGAGGCACATTTCTATTGTATATACTTTGAACTCTAACTCAATATCATGTTGACATCAAATTAAAAATTATATTCAAATTATTTTATTCGGAACTGAATGACTTTGTCATGTGAATTAAAGTTTATTATAAGATGAAGAAAAAGTGATCCGCATCGAGTGCCAGGTCAAAGAAATTAGTTGGGACGAAGTTACATGTGAAAATTGAAATAGGGTGAAGGAGGGACCAGCATACGGGTCCCAATTCCCAAAAGTGATCAGCACCAGAGAAGTAGAACGTGGGTGGCGCTCTCATGCTCTGTACATTGAAGGCGGTCGCATTCCCATGTTTACACATTTCTTTTCTTTTCTCTTATTAATTGATGACGTAACCTTATTAACCTGCGTTCGATAAAAAAGCTTGCATTTTAATTTCACTTTATATAATAAGTAATTTGCTTAAATCACTGGTTCTTTATTCATGCGCTAATAAATTACTTTAATCTATAATTTTAACTTATGAAATGATTCTTTTATATAAAAAAACTAAATAAATAACGGTTATGATTATTTTGAGTAATGAACAATAGAATCATGCAATCTAAATTATAAACACCAAATACAAGATTAAAAATTTTCCGGTGCTCTTTCTTTGTTCATCTTAGCACATTTCCTTCAATTTGCTGTAGTTGAATGATTCGCTTTACCCTTTTATCAGAAACAATAACTGACAACGCATAACCGAATATTACTTCATGCTTTGAGAGGGAGAGACGGCTTCAGAGGATTCAGATAAGTCGTCATATGATTCAACGACTCAGTGCTTGCATCTATTCACTCGCTTCCCAATCAATATCTTCGGCCTGTTTGGTTGTATGGTTTTTCTTTTTGTAATCTTTAGTTTAGTTTTTTAAATAATTAAATTATGCTTATATAGTTGATAAAAATTATATTATAAAAATCAACAAATTATTTGGTGTTAATCTAAAATTCGAACGTGTCAAAGAGGAATTCTTCTATAAGTTATACTCGACTTCTTATCATATAAATGGCTTTGAAAATTTTAGAAGATAAAATCTAAGTTTCCAAAATACTAAAATGTGTGAAAAATAGAGATAATTTAATTTAAGCAAATTAAAGGAAAATGCAAGCTATAAAGGAGATTTTAAATAAAAAATGAATACATAAGGTAATTAGAAAATAGTAACACAGTATGTTTGGAGTTGTTTTCCTCTTAAAGATTGTTTAGAAACTGTGTTTTTGTATATGGTGTTTGTACTCTTTATTGTCCAATTGCCGATGAATTTATAATATTCTCATCCTTAAAACAATTTTTGTTATAATTGTCCACTTTTTAACATTTTAGCTAATAATAGCCTTTATTTCCTTAGCTTTCATATTACGGACTTCACTCTTACATAACTTCTTAACTTACAGCCCACTTAACCATCTCAGTGTTAACTACCTTCCACCATCTTCTCAACTTTCATATCGTGGACTTTCACAATTCCAGCACATTTTCCCCCACATCCTTGATTTTTCGTTGCTCATGAATTCTTTAGCTAACCATTTATTGGAATTTTATTTTTGGGCTAACTCAATTTGATTAAATGGATTTTTTGGCCGAATAAGTTAACTTATTTTAGGCTATCAATAATTCTCCTCTACATATGTTTGGTTGAGCAAACCAAACATATGACATAGAATTTCTTTAGTATTATATACAATGGACTTGAATTCTATTCCAATGGTTTTATTGAGTTAGGCTAAGTAACATTATATGTAAGAATTCTCCTAAATCCTTAAAAAAAATTTATAGATAAGAAATATCATATTAAATATTGCATTAAAATCTTTCAAATTTGAAATCATTACTTCTCTATCCATTGGAGAAGATAGAAAAGTCTCTTCAAATTTCAAACTCTTGCCATTGTTCTACCTTTTTTCAGTATAAAATCTCTTCGTTACTTCTTCACTTTCCATCTTAGCTCTTAAACATTCTCCTTCTTGTTTTCTAGCTTCAATATTTTCTTCTTGTAACTTATGCAAACATGACTTCTTTACACCACACTTCTTCCTCTTCTTCAACAGACTCTACCAATAGAAAGCCACTGATGTATGTTTCTAATTCTAGTACTTTCCTAAAAAATCCCTTCGATTTCTTTTGACTTTACTTCTTTTCAAAAATTGTTAAGCTTAAAGTAGTTTCTATTCTATCTGAGCCTCTCTTAACCTTCATAAGGATCAAGTAAAAAAAACTCTCAGATTTAATTCTATTTCTAAACTATTACTTCTAACATTTGAATTCTTGTTTTCAGTATTATAGAAAGCTTTCATCATTTCGACCACGAATATTGTCTGTCTTTCATTATTAGAACTCCTTTACCTTTTGATTCTTCTCGCTTATTACTCCCATATCTAGGAAAGTAAACAACCCAAAATTTTCTCTAGAATTCACTTTGTTTTAGACCCCCAAATCCCTAAAATTATGGCCTAAAATGTATATCAATGGACTACATGGGTCGATGGGTTATATTAGTCTTATCATTCAACGTAAAAGAGATAGAGCAGTTTGCATCTAATAACCCGTTCCAGGAATTCTATAGAATATTAACCCAACCTTATATGGGAGGTTATGAAATTGTGGAGTCCTTTATATAACTCTTTTATCTTTCTTTTTGGTAACATTCAAATTTATCAAAATAAGTTTTCTTTTTAATTGTGCTTCATGTAATCAACGAAGATTTTGTTTGCATAATTGAAGGGACTTATAGTTGATAAACAGTTACACTTCTTCAAGAAATCACATGTCAAAAGAAGAACATGTCAAATTTATTTTTGGATATGCTAAATCAATGCATCTTTTGTCCTATTAATAACAAAATCAATCTAGATTCCTTCATTTTTATAAAGTGGTGCCTTTTAATAAGTTCTTCGCTTTAGGCTCCACATTTTTGGGGTTCCTTTACAAAAAATTAAGGAGATTCTTATCTATCTCCCCTTGTAATGGTTTGTCCAACTTTTGACTTTTGCCTATTTCCTTGAATTTAGGGAAGAGAAGGCCTGCCTTCTTTTAACCTTAGATTTCCTTATTTTTTTGGTCTTCGCCTATCCACTAGTTTTTGTAGTAAATCTCCTAAAGACATTCTTAATACTTTGCTATTTAAAATCTAGGTCTATGGACCAGTTGAATGCTTTTGAAGGCTTCCATATAAGACCTTATTGGCTCAAAATTTTTAAGACTTCTTAATCATTTTAGTTGGTTGCTTATCAGAAGCTTTTTATTGTTTTTTTCAATTCTAGAGTTTTTTTTTATTGTTGGTGGTGATAAAGCCCTAAAACTGGCCCTTCCATTATGTCTTTAAGTTTTGAAATGTATCTCCCATACCTTTGAAGTAGGCAACTCAACCCTTTTATGGGAATTCCTCCTATTGTACATTTTCTAGACTACTTAATATAAGTGTCTTTTAAGGTAAACACTATCAACGATAAATTCCTTTGGGAATTTTTTTTATCACCCTTGCATTCTCAAGTATAAGATTGTTGTTTATAGTATCATAGAAACAAAATCCCTAACACTTTTAATGGTTTAAAAGCTTTTAGAGTTTGGCAACTCCTCTTGAGTCTGCCCTTCTTAAAGGTATTCCCTCTTATTTGTATATTCTTAGCTCCTTCAAAATTTTCCAGCTTTTGTTATTATATATTTTAGAATTTTGGATGCTGAGACTAGAGAAGAAAGCCAACCTTTCTCTTAAAAAGAAGTGGCTCCCATTCCTCTCCCCAAAAGAAAACTCAAAGAGAAGTCCCTAGCAACTTCTAATTCCAAGAAATGATAGGCTCCTATCCTGAAATGACTAGACGGCCTACCCAACACCCTGCAATGACCCTCCAGTAGGTATGTAATCAAGATGGAAAGCTCCCATGGAGCTAAGCCTATTGCCCCTTTTTACTTAAAAGCCTTAACTTAACATTAAAAGACATAAGTAATGGAGTTGTTTTTTAAACCATTTTATCTAAAATTTTGATAGCACAACGACTGTATTTTGACATTCTCAAAATTTTCAAAATCCTTTTAAAAGTGGAAATCACTTCTATAATCACATCAAAAACCCCACTATAATGTTTTTGGACTTCAAGTCCATTCACAAGCAATCTTAATAATTACTTCGATAGTCTTTAAAAAAACAAAATCATATTCGTGCATTTAACATTAAAACATTCATATACACAAAATACATTCCAAAACATATTGATGAATATGTAAATGTTCCTAAAAAAATTTACAAGGCAAAAATGCCTACACAATAGCACGTGACAAAGTTGACTACTTGTGAGGTGGAGTCCTTGCTACTAAAGCCCCTGAGCATGTACCTGGGAGGTTTCATTTAAAAACAGAAAAGAGAGTGTGAGCTAAACGAGCACAGTGAGTGCTAGATTTTCTATTCAAATCTTAATTAGCAATTTAAACCTCTCTAAAATAAATTCATTTCAATTTGTATAATTCAATACTAATATGAAACATAAATGCTTCCCGAAATCAAGTTTCTTTAATCGCTTTTCAAATAAATAATGAAGGCATTAAAAATGTCATGAATTTTTTACACGACGTAGTCTATCACTAACTTCTTTGCTATGTGATACCCTTGGCATAAAGTCACGGAGTTGGTTCTATATTGCTCATCGCTTACTCGCAGCTCGTTAACTAATAGTTATGGAGCTAGTTCTATATCGCGTACCTGCAAGTAATTTGGTTCTACATCACTTACTATTATACACTGATATAATAAATTATATAAAACCTATCGGTATACCATAGGTTAGAAACCATTTGCCTTTTATCTACCAATAATGTCATCTTAATGTAAACTCAAATGATATAAGATTAACTTTCAAACTTCAATTCATATATTACTAAAACTTACAATTATACTAGCAATATTCACAAAAAATTTATATTCAATATTCACTTCATGATAAAGTAGAAATTATTTTTATAAAATCAATTTAAAGAATACTCATGGTTTTGCAAATTTATGGCCAAGCACACTCAGACGTTCGATGCCTCTCTTTTACCTAAACAAAATACATTTCTCTTAGACATTTATTTCCAAATTCGAAAATAAGACATTAAAACTATAAATTCGGTTTAACTGAACTTGGGATTAGTATTTAATCACGTAACACATATACTAATCGTATTTTTTCTTACTTTCGTAAGCTAACCTATTCTTTTCCATTTCTAGATATAACTTCAAAAGTCACTTAAATATCATACTTTACCCATTCTAACTTACCAATTTGTTCAAAACATTAACTTAGTCAATTTAATTCACCATATCACTATCATACATGATGAGTCATGATTATGACCCCTGTTCCACTTTTTCCTAAATTTTCACATAGTAAACGTCCACATTAGGTTTTTAGTTCTTCTAGACATTTGTTCCCCTATGTTTCTAGTTTCGATATCATCAAAAACCATGCCATTTGAAGTTTTAAATCAAGAAACATACAGCAAAATCACAAGCTACTCCAACACAGAGGCAACATCAAATCACCATTTTCAATCTCAAATTCCAATATGTTTCAGCCAGAATTAGGTATAGGTCTACTCTAGAGATTTTTAGTACTATGTCTTAGTAATTGAAATCACTCAATTTGGAGGTCTTTAGATCGAGTTATGGTAAAAAAAGGACTAATTCAAGTGAATTGAGTACTAAAGACAAAATTTCACTAAATGTGGCTATCTCTCTTATCATCTTCAACCAAAAATGACTTTTGAATCATATCACACTAAAAAGAATAGCCATGGACGATTCTCTCGAGCTTGATTCTTTTCTTTACTTTTTTGATTTAAACCCTTAAATACTTCTAAACTTGTTATCTACTTCATTGCATATCAAAATTACCATTTATCTTACACCAAAACCATTTCATGCAAAATCCACAAAATTAGAAATTAAAGATGGAAAAACTTGCTACTTTTCCTTCAATCTTTACTTAGTCAAGATCTCTTTAAATCCAACTCAAAACCTATGAAAATCAGCTGCCACCTTCTTCTTTTCTCCTTGGTTGTAAGTTCACCTTTTGGCTGTTCTCTTTTCTTTTTTTATTTTGGACATTCATTGGGCTATGTCTCAAGATGAAGAAGGTTTGTCTTACATTTGGCTTTCTTTATACTTCCTTAGTGCATTCCATATCTCATCCCCTCATTGGCCATTTCAATTGACTCGTCATTCTACTATCACTATGCAAAAAGTCTAAATTGTTTTATATAAAAAGACCAAATTTCCCTTTAATGAATGTAATTCATTAACTAACCGAATTAAACACTGAAAATATTCTGCAAGTATCTTAACATTAGATTGACCATGAAAGACTCTAATTCGGGTCAATATTAATTGATTGGATGCTTTTTAAAAACACTTTGAATGATTTTAAAATCATTAATACACATTATGTTCCAAAAGGGACATCTTAACCGTAAACTTTCGAAACTCCTAAAATTCATCTGCTCAGACTTATTTTCAATCCATTTCAGTATCATTAGACTCTAGTACTTATTCTAGATAATTTTCAATATTTTGGGGTAAGGTCCCCTAAAAATTACTATTCATCCAAAAATACTATTCGCTGAACATAAAAATTTAAATTCAATGAAAGAAAAGGTTTGGGGTTTTACAAGAAGTCTAAAATTTTTATGCTAAAAGGTTCCACTAAGAAGTCCACTTGTTCTTCCTCCAAGTTGCTCAAAGAAATTGTAATCACCAAGCCTACAACTCAAGATACTCTTCTTTTATAAGGGACATCCTCTACAATTGAAAAGTTATTAAGGAAGTTAATGATGGTATTAAAATCCTTTGATTGCTTTTAGTTTTCTTTTACTATGAATTTCATTATTTTATCTCCTTTTTGTAAATAGCACAATGTCAAGCCTCCCTCCTACTTTTTCTTTAGAAATGAAGTTTGGAAAAAATAGGCATTTCTCTTAATCTAAAGGTCACTGAGGTTACCTCGTTGGAGATAAAACAAGAATTCCTTTATTCTACAATTAACTTACTAATAAACTCTCTTTTATCTTATAGGTAAAAGATGTTTGGTCCACAATGATCACTTTAGAAGAAGTCTTTCACCTAAGTTTTCTAGATCTCTCTCCTAACGTTCCTTCAAGTACCAAGCCAATTATCAACTTTAAAGAATTATTAAGAGTCCAGGAGTCTTTGTAAGTCACTATATAATAGGAGTCTTTATAACTTACAATTATTAACTGAAATTCAGTATAGGTATTCTATAAATATGCTATCATATGTTGGTTCTACTACTCAATCGTCTACTACTAGGGGACTTCTTAATAAATGTAAAATGTCTTTGCTTCTTTAAAAAATCTTTCCATTATTAGGCCATATACTCCATAAAATTGAGCCTCTTTTATCAAAATCGAATGGGCAATGTTGCAGAGGATACCAAAGAGAAGAATCTCCTAATAAAAATTTAGGAGTTAAAAGCCAAATTTGATCCTTTAGAAAATGAGGTTGTTAAGCATGAACATGCTATCAAGCTAATTAAAGAAAAATAAGAAGCCCTTAAACAAGATGGACAGATGCTGAATTAGGAGTTTCATAAAGTCAAGTGGAAAACTATAATGTTACGGAATTCATTAGTGTTACAAAAAGAAAAGTTGGATTTTAGAAGTAGCAAGTCCAATAAGCCAAGGACGACCAAGTATCTTGTATTAACAATAGGGTGAAATTTGATCCTTTAACTTGGACACCAGCTTTGAACTTCCCTAATTTATTAACTTTTGGCTAGTTTCAAGCGGATCTTTGGACTTCTATTTCTAAATGTTAATCTTGAACTAAAGTTCATTTATTTTAAGAATTCACTCTCGTTCCTTTATCAACATGCTTTTAAAAATAGGTATATAAGGTTTTATATACCTCTCATTGATAAAACGTCTATGAGGTTCACTTTTCAAAATAGATATCCAATAAGCATTACTAGCTAAAACTTCATAAATTCTAAATGGCTCTTCCCAATTCGGAGACCATTTATGCCATTCTCTATCTTTTATTCCAAGTGATAGGATCAACTTCCATACTAAATCCTCTTATTTGAATTCCTACCTATGAATTCTTTTATCATGGAATTTTTCCACCTTCTTTTGAATAATCACATTATTCAAAACATGAAGTTATACTTCATCTAAGTCCTATATTTCCATTAACATCACTTCTAAAAACTTAAAAGTTTCTAAAACATTTCGCTTGGCTACTCTCAAGGATGAAACCTCTACTTTGATAAGAAGAATGGCATTATGTCTATAGGTTAAGGAAAATTATAGTGATACACTTAGAAGTATATTCCCATAAGGTTTTAGAAAGAATCATATGCCATTCTCTAAGATTCTCCTTTAACATTTTTTTAAAGAATCTTAATAATTGTGATGTTTGATGATTTGGCTTAACCATTATCTTCAGGCCTATAAATATGGTTCCTTGATCACTTATTATCGATTAAGGAATTTTAAATTAATGAATAATATGTTCAGTCATAAATTTAACTACATCTGTTTGGTCAAATTTCTTCAAAGGTTGAGCTACCACCTATATAGTAAACTATTAATGGCAAAAAAAAAAATGAAACTATGGACTTTTAAAAATGTTGGAAATATCTTTCCAATGAGATCAATGGCTTATCCTCTAAATGGACATAGTTTAGATATATAATGTAATTTAAATGTAGGAATTTGTTGAATTTTTCTATAATTTTGACATTTTTTACAGGCTATGGTGTATGATAGTTGACCAATAGTATCCATATCGATGTATAAGCTATCTTATCTTTATTCCAGACTAATGTGCTCCTTATATCCCTTTATGAACTTATCTCATTACTGTTAATGCCTTAGGTATCCCTACACATCTTAAAGGAAGTCATGTTGTTACCTTGACAAAATAAAATTAATTTAATGAACACAAAATTAAATGCTTGTTTCTTCAATTTGAAAACCACTTACTTGCTAGGATTTTCTAAACATTCTTTGATCCCCTCCATCTAATTCCAGGTGACTTCTTCATTGATGTTAAAAACTTTTAGTGAAATTTTCCTCTTATAAATGGATGGGTGGGACCATCGTTATACTACAACATACTTATGGACTAAATCTTTAGACATTTTCAACCTGGATGCTACTTGTGAAAGCTCATTTGCCTTTTAATTTTCACCTTGCTAAATATGTTGAAATTCTATATTGTTAAAGAATTTTGGCAATTAGACAGTACAATGTAATAGGGTGATAAAGTTAAACTCATGCAGTTATATTCCCTTGTTACTTGGCATAACACTAGTTACGAATCTCCTTTGATTAGAAATTATTTAGCTCCAAGATCAATTAGAAGTTTAAGTTGAAGTGTCAAGCCTTCATATTCTGCTTGATTATTAGTATACGAAAAGTCCATTTTAAGGGAGAGAAAGGTTTTGGTCCTATTTGATATGGTTATAACTACTCTAACACTAGCTGAATCCTCTATACTAGACCCATAAAATTTCAATTCCCATGGCTTCTTCTCAAACTTAGAACTAAATTCTCCATATCCTTTTATATTCTCTTACCACTCGGCAAAACATCAATTGCGAATCTCTTTTGATTAGAACTTATTTAGCTCCAAGATCAACTAGAAGTTTTGGTCTAATTATGAAGCCTTCATATTTTACTTGATTATTAGTAAAAGTCAATTTTAAGGGAGAGAAGACTTTTGGTCCCATTTGGTATGGTTATGACTACTCCAATATTAACCGAATCCTCTGTACAAACCCATTAAATTTCAATTCACATGGTTTCTTCTCACAACTTAGAACTAAATGTCCTAATTCTTGTTAAAACTTAATTAACAGATAGCTTACTAAAAAGTCAGTTAATGCCCAACCTTTTACAAACAGATGGCTTACTAAAAAGTTAGTTAATATCTAACATTTTACAGATTTTTAGGGTAATATATTAGGTTAAAGTCTATAAAAGTCAAAAGACATTTCCTAATATTTGTTAAGAGGATTGGATTATTCAACATATATTCCATTAAGTCAGTTTGTAAAATCATGTAAACTTTATTTTACAACAAATATGGCCTTAAGTTTAAACAAGCAAAATACAATGTCAAGCATAACTTGATGTAGGTTAATACTTCTTTGATATTAGTGTAAGGATTTTGATTAAGTAATAAATAGCTTGATCATGACTAGCCTCATTACTCTGAGCCAATAGACATCCAGTAGATTCTTCTGCATCAGAAATATACAAATTTAGTGAAATTCCTTTTCTAATGGGAATTAGTATTAGAGGTTTAGTTAGGTATTCCTATTGAATTCGGCTAATGCCTTTTCTTCGAATGGAATTTTTTAGAATTATTCAACTTTAACAAGCCTAAAAATTTATTTTTCCTATTTGATTAGAAATAAGTCTCTCATGTAGTTCACATGGCCTAGAAACCTTTAAAGCTCCATCTTATTCTAAGGTGGTTTTGCTTTATTTTTTATCTAATTTAATTTCTTTATAATAAATTAAAAACCCCAAGAAGTTCCTTACTTTCACTCCACATACACACTTTAGAGGATTTAACTTCAATTTTTGTCTTCTCATCCTGTAAAAGGCTTCTTGCAAATCTTGGATATGATTTGTACATTTTGTTGACTTCACAACAAAGTCATCTATGTAAACTTTCAAAATACGCCTTACTAAATCATAAAAAATGGCATTAATGGCTCTCTAGTAGGTGGCTTATGCATTCTTTAGACTGAAAGTTGCTACAACCCACTCAAATGTTCTTATTAACCCTTGACATCAAAAGTTATTTTAGAATTATTATTTTTGGCTGAATTTTTTTATAACTAGAAAAACAGTCCATAAAAAAGAACAAAAAATGTCCAACAGTTGCATATATTAAATAATTTGCAGTTAAGATCATGTATACATCCTTAGAGATAGCTGCATTTAAATTTGTAAATTCTACATAAATTCTTTTTTTTTTCATTCTTCTTAACTACTGGAATAACGTTAGCCAACCATTTAGTATATTTGATTAGTTTGATAAAATAATCCTTACATAATTTTTCAACTTCTTCTTTAATCTTCAGCTCAACTTCTTTGGAACACCCCCTAGGAGATTAATAATGAGGGCAAAATTGGGGCTTTATGGGAAGTTTGTGTTCAACTAATTTTTTACTCAATCCTGGCATATAGTATAGTCCAAAGTGAAATAGTGTTCAAATTCTTTCAAGAGTTCCACTAGTTTGAGCTTTTCTTTAAATCTAAATTTTTGTTAATAAAGACTCCGTGGAATTCTTATGAATTTACCATATTTACTTCTTCTAATGATCTTTGGTTTTAGGTCCCACATTTATCAAACTTCTCAGGAGCAGATTTCAACTCTTAGACACCACTTCTTCATTATCAAGTTTGTTTATTTCTTCATAATTCTCTAAGATTTATTGTATTCGATATTCGGTCTTTGTGATTGCAGTTACCACTCTTTCTTTTTGGGGGAATTCACTCATCAAATTCCTCTAAAATAGGAACCTTCATTGGCCTAGGAGCAGGCACAACGGTAGTTATTTTTACGAATCTTTCTACCTCAGTTTTCATCTTTTCTTTCTTCCTTATAACTAGACGACTTCTAAATTTATACTGACTTTCCATGATCCCCATAGAATTTTGCCTCTATCACATCAGCTTTAGTATGGAATGATTATGAATTGACCTAAATGATTTCTATTTCATCTTCATTCCATAAAAGTAAAAAAAATGATGAAGAGCTGATGGAATGCAATAATTAGAGTAGATCAAAGCTCGTCCTTATTAGACTTGCTAGCTTGCATGCGTGTTCAAAATAAAGAAATCAGTTAATAAATTCTTTTCTCCTATTGTAATATTTACAAGCAGAATTCCTCAAGCTCTAGTAGATTCATCATTGAATGTAGCAATATATATTTTAGTTGGGATTATGTTTACATTGTATTTGCCTAAAGCTATCTTATTTTAGTTAATATAATGTTTACTATCGACCCTTTATCAACTAAAATTCTTGCAGTTGGTCTCTCAATAATATGGGCCTTAACATATAGCGGTTTTATATGTTATGTCATGACACCAACTAGTTTTTCTAACATCACCTTTTTTGGAATTCCTGGTACTATTAACAATACTGACAATATGCATTCTCCTCTTATAGGAGGGGTGTCCATCTTCGTTGCATAAGATTTGCCAAATGACGTTGGGGATTTTATGGAAGAAACAGTACATGAAACTTGAATAGGAATTTCTCCAATCGTAATGAATTCATTAGAATTCTCACCCTGGCTCTCAAAGCAATCTAATTCCTATAAAATCTAAGATTCTCTTTGTCTCATCTCATTTTTCACTAGTGACTTCCACCCTTCCCTTTTTATTGTTGGCATTTATAGTACTTTCTTAAGAGAAAACAGGTTTTATATGGGATAACTTTCTTGAAGTTAACACCTTGAACAATGCTTGCTTATTTTTCTTGATCTTGACAATAGACTTCTATTGCTAAAGCTATCTTTTCTTTTTGAGTTAAGGGTATCAAAGTCTTAAGGTGTCTAACTTGTTGGACCAATGGTGGTTGACAAATTAAATTCTTCTATGTTTTGATAGTAATAAAATTTATAGAATTGGTTAAGAAATACTTTCAGGTAGTTGGATTGAAATTCAAGGTTGACATATCTTCAACG
>JAOSBN010000178.1:11096144-11125128 GCA_027563595.1 Erythroxylum suave | reverse complement strand
TGAAATGAAATGGAACACAGTTTGGTTTTAAAAAGTTTCAATTTCATATTACTGTTTTATTACTGGGATGCCATGTGAAGTTTAGAGTTGTTTTTCTGTAGTTCTCTCTTATCGTAGAATATGTACCGGAATGACCTATGGGTGTTCCGGTAGGTACTCTACGGTAAGGGGGCGCTACATTATGGCTTCGAGAGCTCAGTCCCGTAAGATATAGATATGTAAATGGACTGTATGGTTTTGAGAACTCGATCCTATATTTTTTTAAATCCTTCTTATTTGGCTCAGTGATGCAATTCCGTTGGATTTTACTTTGGGCAATTATAGAAAAATATATAAATGCATAACTAATGATTAAAGAACTTGAAATGGAAGTAAATTGAATTGCATAATTTATTGATCGTTATGTAATTAGATATGAATCAATATAATAGACACATGCTTGTATTTCATAAAGAAAATTTAATGCTTATTTAGGCTTATAATGAGATATTTATATTTGAAAAAGAATATATGCTATGTATGTTATGGTTGAATGAATTTAATTGGATGAGAAATGAAATTGCTTGGACACCACTAAACTTAGCTTGTGGTTTTTTTTTCCGCACACAAGTTTTGAAGAAAATTATAAGATAACTGTGGTGGATCTACTACAAAGACTAGAGTCATATAGAGTATTGTGGAAGACTTTGAGGTGAATGTACTATAGAATTATATTTTATTTTGGTTATGACATGTGCACATAAAGAAATGAAGGACCTTATAGAATTATGTATGAAAGTTATGTATGGAATTTGGTTTAGATGAGTTGAAATGTATTAAAGGATAGGCAAATTATTTTGTCAAAGAGTTTGACGTGAAGATGGATTGCTGAGTAAAATAAATGAAAAGTGCATTGAAATTTCTTGCAGGTGATTTTAAGTGAATACAGAGGAAACTCTGTCAAAAATTTTATAAAGTGAGGTTTTAAACAGAAAATTTTGTAATTCGAAATTTTGGGTATTTAAGGATGTGGTAACATTTGGTATTCTGATTCCATTATCAGGTATGGGGTATTACATTTAGTGGTATCAAAGCTCGGTTTGGGTGGTTTTGAGTCTATCATCAAGTAAATAAAGAAAATGTGATTTGTGTACATGTTAAATGAAGGCTCATAAATATGACGCAACTCTAATGTAAATATACCCTTTATGTCTATTATAGACTAAATAATGGAACTAAGAGCTAAGGGAGTCGCTGAGGAAGAGGAGAAAAGTCATGCCTCCGCTAGTGATGTAGATAGAGGCTTGGCGGGGTAGCCATCATAGCCTATACCATTACCTATTGGTCAACTAGCTCCCAACCAGGTAGATTTTTTCCAAACTATAATGGAGTATATGAAACAACAAATGGTTGTTGCACCTTCTGGACAATCACAACCACTCTTTCATTACAGAAGCTTAAATTGGAGAAAGCCAAGAGATTGGAAGCAAGGGATTTTCCAGGGGAGTCATCAGTCTCTACTTCAGATGCTGATTTTTGCCTAATTAAGATAAAGAGAATTTTTTATCTTCTCTGTTGCACACCAACTGAGAGATTGGAGTGTGCAGCTGGTCTTCTTCAAAGACCAACATATCAGTGGTGGAATTCTATGAAAAGGCTTGTTCCACCATAGGATCTTACTTGGGAGTACCTTTTGTCCTAATTTGTAGATAAATGTATAGGAGGGACTTATAAGGATGAGATGAGGGAGGCATTCCTTCATTTGAAACAGGGGTATAGAACAATATTAGAATATGAGAAAGAGTTTGATAGACTGAGTATATATACTGAGAGATTAATTCTTAAAAAGGCAAATAAATGTAAAAGACTTGAAGCAGGTCTCTACTATAACATCAAGAAACTCCTTGTTGCACTGCAGACTAGGGATTACGAAGAGATTATGAAAGCAACTTTGAGGATTGAAAAAGTTAATATTGATGAAAAAAAATGGAAAAACAAAGAACAACAGAAGAAGAGTCATGAACAATTTAATTCATCCTTCTTAGCTAGTAAGAAGGTTCAGGGTCTCAGGCCCCAGTATAAACATAGACATCCTAATACCAATCAAGACAAAGTCAGATATCAATGGATAGGGCATGACAGCTGGCCCCATTTATAGCTAGGGTCACGACATGGAGTAGTTCCCCCATATGATCATTATAGGAAGAAACACGGCAGACAACGTTGGAAGATGATGAGATGATGAGAGCATACCTACGATGTGAGTCTATAGAGCATTTTCAAAAAATGTGCCATGGTAGACAGTATCAAAAAACTGTCAAGCAGAGAGACCAGTTCCTATAGCTCCGAAAGGTAGAGGGTAGAGGCATGAGAACCAGTTCTAGTGTTGGTGGTCAAAGGTTTGTATCAGAAACGGTTGATGGACTTAATACCTGTACTCCATTGTAATACCCAATGCTCTTAGTAGGAAACCATCATCAACTTTAAGAGCAATGAATGCTACATTAGCTAGTGATGGAGCCACTGTAACTAAGTTGATGCTTAAACCAAACTTGTTACAACAAGTCAAGGAAGCACAGAAGCAAGAAGAAAAGCTAGTTACCATTCTTAAACAAATTCAAGAGGGGAAGGATGGTGAATATGCAATCAAGGAGGATGGCTATTTGTATTACAAAGATAGAATATGTGTTCCTAATGACGATGAGCTAGAAAAGAACATCATGAAGTAAGTCCATAGTTATGTTATGCAACGAGGAAGTACTAAAATGCACTAAGATTTGAAGACACATTATCGATGGTTAGGTATAAAGAGAGACATTATACATTATATTGCCATCTTACATGCGAATAAGTCAAAGCAGAACATCAAATTCCACTAGGTTTACTTCAACCAATAGCGTAGCCAAATGGAAATAGGATAGAATCACGATGGATTTTGTGGCTGGTTTGCCTCAAACTAGGAAGAGGCATAATGCCATATGGTTGGTTGTAGATAGATTGACTAATTCAACTCACTTCTTTCCTATCAAAATTGACTACCAACTCCTGAATTATACAAAATTGTACATCAGTGAGATAGTGCAGTTGCATGAAGTACCATCTTCCATCATATCATACTAGAATCCAAGATTTACTATAAGATTTTAGAAAAAATTACATGAGGCTTTAGGTATTAATATGAATTTTAGTATAGCTTTTCAGCCTAAAATGGATGGACAATCAGAAAGAGTGATTAAAGCGCTAGAAGATATGTTTGGGAGTTATGATAATGATTTTAAAGGAAACTAGGATGAACATCTCCCATTGATTGAATTTACATACAATAATAAATATCAAGCAAGCATACAGATGTCACCATTTGAGGCTCTTTATGGTAGAAAGTACAGAACACCTTTATGCTAGACAAAAATCAGTAAAAGCAAGATAATGGGTCCAAAATTGATAAAGGAAATTAAGGATAAGGTGAAGATTATAAAGGAATGGTTGAAAGCTGCTTTTGATCGCCAAAAATCATATACAAATTTGAAGAGAAAGCACATTGAATATGCTATTGGTGACAAGTTTTTCTTGAAAGTTTCACCATGGAAGAAAGTGTTTCAATTTGGTAAGAAGGGCAAGTTAAGCCCTATATTCATTGGTCCTTATGAGATCATTAAGCATGTAGGGCCAGTAGCCTACAACTTAGCATTGCCACAAGATATGAAAAAGATTTATGATATCTTCCATGCATCTATGCAAAGGAGATATCGATCTAATCCAGCACATATTATAAAACTAGAAGATATTAACGTACAACTGGATATAACATATAAAGAGAATTTATTGAAAATTCTAGCAAGAGATACAAAACAGCTAAGGAATAAGACAGTTCCACTAGTGAAAGTACTATGGATGAACCATGAGGTTGAGGAAGCTACATGGGAATCAAAAGAAACTAAGAGAAAGTCATATCGATGGCTATTTGATATAGGTAAATTTTGAGGATGAAATTTTATTTTGGAGGGGAAGAATTGTAACACCCACAAATCTTGATCTCATTAATAGTGACATCTAAGACCCAAACTGCACTTTATTTTATATAACATTGGATATTATAATTCAAGGACAACACAAGGATCAAATTTAAAATCAAAACAAATTACTTTTAAAGGTTTGACCAAGAGTTAACCGGTTTTTAACATTTGATCTAAGAAAGGGGTGAAAGTCCAACTCGAAATAAATGATATTAAAAAAGGTATTTATATAAGGTTAATTTTTTATGGCTATTTTTATTAAAAAAAGAATGGATTAAAAGTTAAATTTAATTTTGGATCTTTAAAAAATTGCAAAAATTTATTAGGGGATAACATGACATTTTTTTTAGCCACCTACTTTCTCTTCTTCCCCCAAAAATTGCCGAGAACGAACCTCCTCCTTCCTGCTCCACTTTCTTTCATTTTCCTCCATATTCAAGTCAATTTTCCCTATTTTAACCCTTAAATCAATTATTAAACACTAAATCATCAACCTAGGGTCCCTAAGCGCACCACATCAACAAGAATTTTCGGAAAAAAGATGAAGAAAAAGTAGATGGGTCTTCTTGATGAATAGTACCCGAAATTAATAAGGTAAGTTAAGGAGTTTTTGTTGTTTTTAGTACATAATTTTAGTATAGTTGCATGCATTATTGAATGAAAATGCATGAAATTGAATTGTTATGCAATATTATAAAGATAAAGAAGAGGAATTGAAAGAGAGAGAAAAGGGGAAAGAGAAGGAATAAGGAATTGATAGTGAAATTGAAGTTTATTAAAGCTTAATTTGAATAATTGGGCATCAATTTGGTACGTGTTCAAGTGATTTTATTTTTCCCTAAAAATTGTGTATTATAAAATTTATGATTCTTGAGATAAAATTGGAGGTTTATGAAATTGTTGTTAAAAATATTTAATCAAATGCTAAATAAAGTAGTATATATGATTAATTTAGATTTTTGACTTATAATTTTTATTTCCCTCAATTGGCATACATTATATTTGAATTTGGAGATTTGATATAATGTTATTTTAACTAATTGGTGAGATAAATATGTCTTGAATGTTCTATGAACTAAATCAAATCCAATAATAAAAAAACTAAGATTAATGAGGGACATTTATTTTGGCCAAATATGGAATAACTTGAATTGACTATTATGAGAGTATATTTCAATGGAATTTAGTTAGAACTGCCCTTGATAAAATTGATAGGAATTTGAGGAATGTGATAAGGTTGGCAAGCCACTAAGGAGTTATTAGTATCGGGTCATGATATATGTTATCGGATTGTATGGCTCTGAGGGCTCGCTTCTGATGTAAGATGTTTGATTGGTATTATGGACTACATGGCTGTGAAAGCTCGATCTCGTAAGATAAAAATATACAAATAGACCGTATGGTTTTGAAAACTTGGTCCTATGTTTTTTAAAATCCCATTTATCCAGCTTGACAATGCAATTCTGTTGGATTTCAATTTGGGAAATTATATAAAAATATATATAAATGCATAACTAATGATTAAAGAACTTCAAATGGAAATAGTAATTAATTTGCACAATTTATTGATCATTATGTAATTAGATATGAATGAATATACTATACATGTGCTTGTATTTCATAAATAAATTTTAATGCCTATTTAGGCTTATAATGAAGATATTTATATTTGAAAAACATTATATGTTATACATATTATGGTTTAATGAATTAAATTGGATGAGAAATGGAATTTCTTGAACACCACTAAGCTTATAACTTAGCACGTGGTTTTTTTTTCGTACACAGGTTTTGAAGAAAATTAGAAGATAGTTGAGGTGGATCTACTATAAGGACTAGAGTCATGTAGAGGAATGCGAAAGACTTTGAGGTGGATGTACTATAGAATTATACTTTGTTTTGGTTATGACATATGAACATAAAAAGAAGGACTTTATAGGATTATATATGAAAGTTATGTATGACATTTGGTTTAAATGAGTTTGAAATGTATTAGAGGATGTGCAAATTATTTTGTCAAGGAGTTTGACAAAAAGATGGATAGTTGAGTAAAATTAATGAGAAGTGTATTGAAATTTCTTGTAGGTGGTTTTAAATGAATATAGAGGAAATTCTGTCAAAATTTTTATAAAGTGAATATTATTTGCTAGAATAATGAGTTTTTAAATAGAAAATTTTGTAATCTAAATTTTTGGTATTTAAAGATGTGGCAACACTCTGTATTTCGATTCCATTATCAAGTATGGGGTGTTACAAAGTCTTTTTTCTTCAAAAGCATTCTTTCTTCTTGTCTTTTAAAGTCTCATTTTTTACATGAGAAGAAATATAATAGGCTCCTCCAATAATAATGTTATCAAATCTTTCTCTTCTTGTATAATCTTTACTTTGGCTTCTTATATCCTCAGAAATAACCTAAGCATCTTCTTATAATTTCAACATTCTTATAGATCTTTCCAAGACCTTTAAGAGCATTAGTAATATTAACAATCTTGTGTACATACTAGAGATACTTTCATCATGCTTCATTTGAAATAATACATATTAGTGGGTTAATATGATCACTTTTCTCTCGTTAACTTTATTTATGCCCTCATATATGATTTATAATGTATGCTAGATTTTACAATCCATTTTGCAAATAGAGACTCTTCTAAATTATTTCTTCCAATTACAAAAAATGAGATGTCTATGACCCTACCATTCAAAGAAATCAATCTCTTATCTTAAGCTTCTCATTTTTCATTTGGTTTAAGGAACTTTTTTTATTTATGATTTCAATAGGTATAAAGGTGTCATTTGAAACTATTTCCTATAGGTTTACTCTTTTGACTACTAAGAAAAGTTTCGACTTAATTTTTTAATAATGGTAATCATTGCTATTAACTAAGGTGATTCATCTAAAATTTTCTTCCTCTTAGTCAGAATGATGATGATGATTCTCCGAAATATACCATTAAGATCTTTGCTATAGAATTTTGTTTGAAACACTATCCTAATAGATCCACTCCTCTACCACTTGTTAGTCTTTAATGACATCCACAAAGGGGTTGTATTGGTGTTGATGAATTTTAAACAAAACATTACTAACTTAATATGTTAACGAATAATTATCAAACGATAAAATTATGATATAAAATAATAAATTTTAATAACACACTAATGTAATATTGTAAAAAGGTTAAATGAAGAGAAATACAAACTAATTTTTAATGCTTCAATAAATAACCTTTTCCTATATCTACTCTAAGAGTCTTTTTGAAATTCTATTATAACTCTTCTTTTAAGGAGAAGACTAACATTTGTAAAATCTTTTTCTAGCTAAGAGGAACCCTTTTGCAATCTTTCTTCATAACGAAGATGAAACTCGATGCCACTTGAACACCATAAGTGCAATATATAAACTCCCCCAAAAAAAGTTTACAGCTTAAAATATCTCACTTTATCACTTTGGTAATACTAAAGAGGTTTACTTACTCAAATATTAGACAATGATTGCTTAAATGCTTAATAAACACTTAAAAATGTTTGTATATGATACCTAAATGCTTTTCCATATAAGAAAAATTGAGAAAAAATATATATATTTATAAGATTTTGAGACCTTTATTGACTGTTGGAGCTAAAATTTGGTTATTACAATAGCTAGCTCTAGTAAACTAATTGATCACTAAGTCATATTAATCAACCAATATGTATTAAATACACAATATTCACTATACAAAGTATATTGATAGACCATTATAGCATATTCATCAATTAGTGTGGCATATTGGTGGACCAATATATCAACCAATATTGGTACAAACTTTCAATTTATCATTTTTTATGACTTTAACCTATATTGATCAACTACTAACCTATATTGGTTGACCAATCCCTTCTAAACACATGATTTTAATAACTTCATATGATCAAACTTAATTTACCTAATGCAATTATGAATTTAAAAAATTAAAAATATTATTAAATAATGGTTTAAGGTGTAAGAGGGTTTTCTTTAAAACTAAAAATTTTAATATTTCTTGATGATAGAAAAGACTCAATTAAATAAGATAAAATATTTATGTATTATGAGCCACTAAAATTATCAAAATAACCAAATATAATTACACCTAACATTACAAGATATACAATGATCTTAATGTGTATTGATTTTCTTTTGTTCTTGATCAATCTTCACTCTAAAGGTCACTAGTAATTATATTTTTTATCATTAAAATATCAATTAGAACCTCCCTTAGTTCAACAACTACACTATTCACCTATGAAGGAATATTCTTTTTAAGTGCTCAAAATATCTAATAAAAATAGTTTTCTTCCTTCTTAAGTCTAGTTGTTCATAATTATAAAAGAGATCACAAACGTAGATAACATACTCATGGTCTCAAGCTTGTCATAATAGGATTTTTACTTATCCATAACTTAAATGGAGTATTTGTAACTTATTTTTATGGGCATATATTAAGTTCATAAGTGGTTATAAGTAATGCATCACCTCCCTAGGTAAATTTGCTTGTACCATCATAGACTTAATCAGTTCTAGAAACATTCTATTTCATCTTTCTGCAACACTATTTTGTTATGGGGCTCAAGGAATAGTTAGTTGTCTTTCCATTCCTATTTCATTACAAAACATCTTAAACTTATCATATAAATATTCTTGTCCTTAATCAATTCTTAATGCCTTTATTTTCTTGTATTATTGATGCTCCACCAAATTCATACATTTTATGAAACTACTTAATGCTTTTGATTTACAATAAATTAAACAGACTTGATCACGCTGAGTATAGTCATTTATAAAAATGATACAATACATAATTGCATATATTATGCTCATGTTGATTGTACTATATTTGTTCAAATGAATTAATTATGATGGATTATAAGATCATTTTCCTTTTCTAAATGGATTTATTTTGATTTTACTAGCAAAATTTTTTTAAAATAGGTACATCTCCTTGATCAAAATCACCTAAAAGGCCTTCTTTAGTTAATTGACTTATTGAATTTTGATCAATATGATAAAGTTTAACATGTTATAAAATTGCATCATGATTTAAATTACTAGATTTTGTAAATAAGGAATTGCTTATATTTTTACTTTGATAAACACAATCTATCATAATAAAACTATCTAACATAAATCCATGAACATAAAAAATGTTTCCAAGATAGAAATCCATTACACTACTCTGGAAGTTTACATTAAATCTAAGTTTTATTAATAACAAGACAAAAATGAGATTCTTTGAATCTTTAAAACAAACAACACATCATATGATTAGGAATCGATTACCATGCATGTCTAATGTATATATGTCAATCCCTTATACAACAACTCTTTAAGTTATCAGCTATGTAAATTCATCATGTTCCATATGAGATTTTACAAAATTCTATGAAAGTATCCTTTTCCTTCATTATTTGGTTTGTGCTCCTAAGTTTACAATCCACAAAGTATATTTAGTTAGAAAAAAATAAGAAAAATAAATAGGACAAATATTTGTAATAAAAGACTATCTTTTCAGGCTCATTACAATCACAACTAAAATAACATTTGTTGTAATTGTATCGCTTCACTCTTTTTATGTTTTTTTTAAAGGATGTTTCTCTTTCCCATGTTAGTTCCACCTGGCCTTCTTAGAGTCCTAACAATTATGACTATTTTTCTTAGCTTTACTATTTGAGTACACCATATTGTTTACGCTTTTTATTCATAGATTCATGTGAGTTATAATTAATTACATATACCTTATAGGTTATCTTGGAAGTTTTAAGATCTTCTTCTAATACAAGAAGCTTAGTAGCATTCTCTATATTTTTAGTATTCTAACTATATATTGGGTGCATTTTCATACGATCTAAAATTTAAGGCAGAAAACAAATAACTACTTATTATTCATCAGATAACTCATGACCAATATCTCATTGATCGCTTATCATATTTATTATATGCCTTAAATGCTTTTGCAAGATATAGTTTTCATTTGTTATATATATAAAACTTGATAGTAAGTGACCTACATTTAGTCACTAAGGAGCCTCTGAATCTAGTAGCCAAATTATAACACCTGTCTTTAGCAATCTCAAGCTTTCTAAACTCATGCACAATGTCATTGTCCATATTGCTTAGCAACATAATCTGAGCAAATGAGTCTTTTTTTACCATCTCATATGTATCATGATCGTTTTTTACATTATCTCATATTTCTTTCCTTAAGAATATCCATGGTTATATTTAATGGTCTTAGAGCTTGTTGCTCTTTCATCCTATATTAGATTTTTATGTTCCAAATTTTATAGCTTTTAATATTCAAATTTTTAGCTTTATTAAGCTCATCAATAATATTCTTTGATGCAGTAGCCATGTTTGGAACATTAAGTTCTACATTAAGAAAAAAATATTGTATGTGTATGCTAATGTCATATAAATATACACATTTTCTTAGACAAGATGCATAATTAGTTTTCAATTGCTTTTGAAATTAAAAGACCAAAAAGTTATCAATCATTATTCATATAACAATTAAATACCAATTACAATACTTAAGTTTAATTTGCATACATAACATATGTAACAAAAATCATGTGATAATAAAATAATAAGTTCATTTATATACAAATGAATATAAAATAAGACATAGTTTACTATGACATGTAGAATATCAGTACAAAACACTTGAATGCCAATTATAATACTCTAGTTTAAATTGTATATATAACATGTGAATCATAAATAATTGGATAATAAAAAATGAGTATGTCTATACATAAATGAATAAAAAATAAATGACCAAATAATTAACACATAATTCAATATAAAATGTAAAATGTAAAATATAAATATAAATCATATGCATACTTGGTTTAATAACATGTGGTCACATATCATAGGTATATTAACACTTAAACAATCTTTAGAAAAATATAATATAGATGATATGTAACCTAAATATAAAGCATATGTGGAATGTATTTATTAATGCATGTGGTCGACTTCTCAAATTGTGGTATACAATAGCTCTAATTATCTTAACGAGGAAGCCTATAAGATTTAAGGTCTTGATCAATTCCCTTCTTCTATTTTCTCGTAAAATAGCAACACTAACCATCCATGTGATTTCGTACTAGTTTGATTCCCAATTCCACAACATACTTAGTAGTTCACCTTTTAGTTGTGGAAATATTGAGAGGAAGATCATGTACTTCACTTTAACATATTTAAAAGCTAAACAACCTACAAAATATAATTATTGAATTATATTATTAATAAAATAACATGTTATGTTATATCTTCTCATATCAAGAATTACATTTGGAGTAACTTTCTTAACATGATAATAATATCACAATATGCAGTAATAAGTGGAAGTATAGGTGCCCTTATTATATGTGAAATTTTTCAAAAAATAATTTTTCAAGAATGATAAATTTGTTAATAGCTCATGTAACTCATAGATCACAAATGAAATAAACAAAAATTTTAACTAAACAACAATGAACTCGTACTCATAAAAATCAACATATAAAATTCTAGTCATTTACTTATTTATAGTAATTTTATTAATTAAAATTATTTAATTTTAATTAAAATATTTTAAATTTTCATCTTAATTTAATTAGAAAATAATTAATACAAATTTGGAATGGATTTCTAATTTAGGACTAGTTTAAGTTCAAATTTGATAAAGAGTACTAAAGAAAATGGAATTAATAAGCCCTAATTGTTAGCTTATTTTGAATTAGATTATTCCTAATCTAAGATCCAAATAAATCAAATCCAATTTTAAGATTTATGTTCTCAAGAGGCAAACACTTATTCTATTTTTAAAATAGTATATTCTATAAACCAAACAACCCTTATTCCAATTATTCTAGGTCACTTTAACTTAGTTGTTGAATACCATTTGTTCTAGGTTTATATTAAGGTGACATTGTAACCAAAAAAAACTTATTCTAGGCCTAGTTTAATTTAACTTGTAGCGAAACAAGTTTTATTCCATGGTTCGATTATTATCTTAATAGCCAAAAAGGTTATTGATTGATAGTTTTTACCAATGTTAAAAATATCGCAAATGCACGATGTAGTTATAGTTAACACAAGCAAATATGGGTTGATCTCACAAAGACTGTAAGTACTAGTAGTTACCCTTTTTCTATTATCTAATCTATGAATCAGATTGTGAATTTTAATTAAATATTAACTAAAAAATAAACTAAGAATTAAAACAATACCAAACACATAACAAGGAAAATACTAAGAAGAATCAATATAAAATAATATTTTCTAGGTAATGAATTCCCTTAAGAATCCTTAATTATCAACCTTTTATCATGCAATTATATTATTGATTATTGGATTGTGTAAATTATTATCTTATGTTAATATCTTCCTCAAGATTATTAGCAACTAGTCCATTAGTTGATTAATAGAAATCTTTCCGGTTAAAACCCTTAGGATTGCATTATTTATTTGTGAATTTCGCTATTAGGTTTAACCCTAATTTAGAGGATTTATATTGATCTATCTCTAGGTTTGCATGCAACTCCTTCAAATTATGGTAGACCTATTCATACAAAATGATTTATCAATCTCAATCATATGAAATTAAATCATACACTGATATTCTAGATATATTAGAACAAGAATAAAATGCATTATTGAATCGAAATAAATCAATCAATAAAATTGCATTTAATAAAAGATCAAATTATGTTGATATCATGACTTAGGGTTCATCACACCTAGACACTAAATGACTTAGTTCCTATCCGTAGAAAAATAAATAAATCAATGAAAAACATGCAAAAGAAAAACTAGAAAATAAAGAAACCATAATTCTAAATATCCCTTTTTCTTCTAATGAATCTTCTTGCAAGTTTAGATTGGATAAAGCTCTCTATCGGATCTTTTGTTATTATCTTTGTGCTTTTCTCGTCCCTTAATTAGAACTATCACCTCTTTATGTGTCTTATGACTTAAAATTGAGTAAAAACTCAGCTCTTCTTATTTTACCTCAACTCAAGTCCCTTTATAGTAAAAACTAAGGTTTCTGAAATATGCATGATCAACATAAATGGGCATGTGAGTGAATGTATATCTCTATAAACACCTGAAATCTTGATTTTACACAAGCACAAAGACTCACATGAGCAATATACATGGCCATGTATATCAATATACATAGGCATGTAATTCCATACGAGAAAAACCAAAATTTTTTAGTCTCCACACGTTTACAGAGACTTACACAATCTCTATAAATGGTTGTGCATCTTTAAGTTGCTTCAAATCTTTGTTTCATGCCCTGATTTCATCCAAATTGCACATTAAATCTTTGTTTCATGCCCCGATTTCTCCTTTTGGTCCAAGAAGGCAATTATCACCTATAAATGCACTTGAAGTGAATTAAGTACCAAAAATACTATAAGACTATAAAATATCAAGCAAAACACATAAATATGGGTATATAATTATAGTTAAATAATCATTTATCAGTTATCTTTCACATATAGAAAATTACTTATATTTTCAACACAAAGCCAATCTTCTTCATCTCTAGCTAATTAAGCCATAATTTTCACTTTTGTTAGTTTATGCCCTTGTAGTCAATCAATTTGCTGCAATTTTATATATGAAATTATTATTTTAATTAATAAAGGCATTCTTTATCTTTATATATTTTGTTAATTACATTTGATATTTTAATAATAAAGGTAAAATCACTAGAATAATTACTATTCAATTGAAATTATAATGAGATCATAATCATGTGATTTAATTTTTAGTTATGTATTGTTCCTAAATTATTCCAAGTTGTAGTTTTATCAAAATGGGATATCGATAGAACGTTAAAACTAACACACACCATGTATCTTTCTTATGAAGAAAGTAATTGATCTCATAAATTAAAGTATGAAGATACTTAAACAATCGTGTGGGTGCTTTTTAAAGATTAAGTTCATTAAGCCAACCCGATTATGAGGATCACAAATGGAACATTACTTATATGCCCATAAATTTCCCTATTATAATGGTTGTATAATTGATCCTTATACTTGAGATTACCAAAGTATCTCACATAGGAATTATTATATTCTGATACTACTTATAATCTATTTTAATTAGGGTAACTTAGATGTGGGTATATGGATTTAGTGTGAACCATATGAAGATAACTGAATAAGACAATAAAGGATTTGTTACTCTAAAGTAATTAAAGATAATGTTTCATTATTCTTTATTAATAATGATTTAAGAAATTTTCTAGTCTAGAGTGAATTGACCGTTGATTTTTTTTAAATATCAATTATAAATCAATTATTAACTAGCAAGAACAAGCATGATCGAATTTATAAGAGTAGACACTATATCCATACTCTATATCTAATTAATGACTAAAGGATTAAATCATATAGAATAACCGTGCATAGTGATACAAAGGTCTCCTTGGGACTCAAACTTTCCCCGTATTCTATCGCCAACACCCTTGTACGACAGTCTCACTTAGTCCGCTTTAAGCAAGACTCAGCCCTCAACAAACCCTCGAAGTGTTTCACTCACGCACTCGAAGAAACAATGCTTAAGAAAGCAATAAGAAAGTAAAGACAGCTTGAACCTACTGAGATATGGCGTAACCCAACCTTTATATTACTTTCCCTTAAAAGAATACAAGGAACGCTCTCTCTCTGAACGACTCTCTCTGAGTTGAGAGAAAAGCTCGAATGAGCTATAGATAGGCCTCTTGACTTGGAAGTCAAGTTACATTCAAAATCCCACTCAATCTGAACTACATAATCCCACTCAAACTGATCTTCCTAGGATCGAGCTAAGATGACGTCTATCTCTATCAGATTACACCACATGGACCAATTAGATGACACCCCCATCTAAATAGGACTCTAACTAATAAGATAGAATCTACAAGATAACAAAAAGATAGAGATTACATTCAACTAGGAAACTAGCATCCTTATCCGCGAAGATCTCTACTATCTTCAGATGTTGAATCCCATTGTAACTCTAATTCTTTGTCATCGCCACATCACCCAAGATCTCCCCATAATCTCTATCCGTTGATGATGCAATGTGATCTCGTCGAAGCCCGTATAGCACGCTAGCCTGAGCCAACGCTCCCCACAACAAGTCTGTTAGTCGTGGTCTATCCATCCGAGCATGTGCTAAGTCCTTAGTCCGTCAAGACCTTAGCCTGGGTCAAATCAATCTCCATGAGGTCCGAGACTCTACCAAAATTCGCACCAAGTCCGATCCCACTCGACCACGTTTGTCTTAGTGTTTTCGCATGCCTCCCTCATGCGTGAATCCAGTGAACCTCCCCCCTAAGGCACGTCATGGAGGTCGCTGAGAGGTGCTCCGAAGTTTAGGGGTCTAACAAACCACCCCCACCAGATGGATTCGACGCCCTCGTCGAATTAGTCTGTTGGCACTCCTCCATGAGTGGTTTCCTCGAAGACTCCTCGGTTAGCTCTTGAAGATTGTCGCAAGCGTTCACATCAATTAGCACTTCACCCACGTACCATTTTCGCAATCCATCGGGGTTGACTTTGCCTCCACTTGGACTCGCCTTCTCAAGGCTTACCTCGCCCACCAAAGACATGCTGAGAAGAGCTCCATTCGCTGAGCTTTCTCTGTCATCTTGATCCTCCGCGATCTTGGCAACGATATGCTCCTTACCCGCCTTTTGTTTTGGGCTTCCTTGAGCATAGTTTGGCTCTTTTTCAAGGACCGTAGCCAACACTTGTCCTACCAATGTTGTAATCTCCTTCATCTCACCAATGAATCTACAATAATTAACAAAGAAAGATTTCTTTTCATGCATAACCATCATACCTCCCAAACTTGGGTACAGCACCATCTTTGTTGCCTTTAAGGAATTCGATCCCCAATATCATTTCGAAATCTTCAAGTGGTACAACCAGATAATTCATCTTGGCACCCCAACTCCCCATGTTCACTGGGACGTTGTAAGCAGCTCCCCTCACCGCTAGTGCCTTACTCGTAGGGGTCTTGGCTTTATCGGGGTTGTAGACACTCTAAGCCCCAACTTGCGCACCATCCTTTCCGCCATGAAGGAATGTGACGCACCCATATCTACCAACACGGTCACCTCTATCCCATTGACTTGTATTCCCATATACATTAGTTCATCATAAGGATTAGGTTCTTTACTAACCGCATTCAACAACATAATCGAATTTATTACTGCTTCCTCCAAAGATCCTTCCTCTTCTTCGGCTATCAGGGCATTTAGCTTCTCTTTCCTCGGACACTCTCTTGCATAATGTGGTCTACCGCATAGATAACAAGCAATCTTGGCCTTTCTAGAGGACGTCTCCCAGTCTCAGAGCCACTATCTTGCTTGTTGTTCCCACTGAAGTCTCCCTCCTTGGATTTCTTCTTCTTCTTCCCCTTGGCATTCTCCTGTTGAGCATGGCCATTGCCCTTCGATGAATTAGAGGAGCTTACTTTAGTTTCCTTCGCCGCTCAAAAGTCTACCAAGGCATCAGCGACCACGATTGCACCAATCATGTCCTTCACATTTTTCCTCCGCAATTCCATTTGCGCCCACGGTTGTATCCCGGAAAAAAAGTTGAAGAGCTTGTCCTCGTCTGACATATTTTCAATATCAAGTAACAAAGAGCTAAAACACTTAACATAGTCTCTTACCGAAACTTCTTGTTTTAGTTTCTTCAAGGCATCCCTCGTAAGCCATAAAGTATTCAATGGAAGAAATTGATCCTTCAACTCCTTCTTCATGAGCTCCCATGTATCCCCGGGAGTTCTACCCGCACTGATCTTTGTAGAGGTCCTCGTCCTCCATCAGAGCTTGGCATCCTCATCCAAGTACATAGCCATCACACTGACCTTCTCAGTATTAGGCACCATTGCAGTTGCAAAGTACTGCTCCATATCCTATAAGAAATTCTCAAGCATCTTGGCATCCCGCACGCCTTCGAACACCTTAGGTTCTTGTACCTTCACAGCTGAAGGTTTTAGTGCTGAGCTTTCCGCACGACCGACATCTAGTGTTGCTACAACACGCCTCAACACAGTGATCTCTAACTGGGCCTCCTCATGTGCCTTCAACATTGCAATTGTTAGATTCAAGTCTCCAACATCTCGAACCGAGCATTGTGAGATGTGACCTCTTCCTCCCCTTGAGGAATAGGCCCAATGAGTGCTTCCACCCTAGACACTCGTTCTGTCAAGTTGCCTACAACCATCTCGAAATTAGGCTCTGATACCAGTTGATACAAAGGTCTCCTTGGAACTCGAACTTTCCCCGTATTCTATCACCAACACCCTTGTACGGTAGTCTCACTTAGTCCGTTTTAAGCAAGACTCAGAGAAACAATGCTTAAGAAAGCAATAAGAAAGTAAAGGCAACTTGAACCCACAGAGATACGGCGTAAACCAACCTTTATATTACTTTCTCTAAAAAGAATACAAGGAATACTCTCTCTCTGAACGACTCTCTCTGAGTTGAGAGCAAAGCTCGAATGAGCTATATATAGGCCTCCTGACTTGGAAGTCAAGTTACTTTCAGAATCTCACTCAATCTGAACTACCTAATCCCACTCAAATTAATCGACCTAGGATCGAGCTAAGATCACATCTATCTCTATCAGATTACACCACACGGGTCAATTAGATAACACCCCCATCTAAATAGGACTGTAACTGATAAGATAGAATCTACAAGATAACAAAAAGATAGAGATTACATTCAACTAGGAAACTAGCATCCTTATCCACAAAGATCCCTACTATCTTCAGATGTTGAATCCCATTGTAACTCTAATTCTTTGTCATCGCCACATCATCTAAGATCTCCCCACAGTCTCTATCCGTTAATGATGCAATGTGATCTTGCCAAAGCCCGCGTAGCACCCTAGCTTGAGCCAATGCTCCCACAATAAGTTCGTTAGTCGTGGTCTATCCATCTGAGCATGTCCTAAATCCTTAGTCCATCAAGACCTTAGCCTGGGTCGAGTCAATCTCCACGAGGTCCAAGACTCTACCAAAATTCGCACCAAGTCCAATCTCACTCGCCCACGTTTGCCTTTGTGTTTTCGCATGCCTCCCTCATGTGTGAATTCAGCGAACCTCGCCCCTAAGGCACGTCATAGAGGTCGCTGAGAGGTGCTCCGAAGCTTAGGGGTCTAACACATAGCTAGGCTTAGCGAAACTACTTTGAGATTCCTAATATTTAGGTAATCATGACATATTGTTAGATGTCAATATTGATATATGATTATAAATTATTTAGTTAAAGAGTTAAAGATAAATTAAAAGGAGTTTTAATTTATCTAATCCTAATTATTTATAATCATTGTCAACATTTAAGAATCTAATGTGTCACACATAAAGAGCAGTTAAAAACAGAAATTTAAAGTTAAATTAAATTGGACTTAATTATTAAAATGAGAAACTTCATAGATCAAAAATGAGATATTTGATTTTATTAAAATTAATTTATAACTATAATTAGAGTTTGACTTCATTTATAATTAGGAGATTTAATTTTAATGAAATAAAAATCCTAATGTTTTTTTTAATAAATAGGAAATAAGCATAAGAGAGCTAGCGCTATTGCTTATTCCTTTCAAATGTTTGAGTTCTTTTTCTTTGCTTTGTGAATACTGTTAGAGGCTGAACCCTTAAATAGCTCGTAGCTAACACCTCGTCAAAATGGTTTTAATAAGAATTCAAATCAGGTACCATTTATTTAACTTTTATGATTTATGTTTTCAAGTTATTCAATTATTGAGATTTGATAGAGAAACCATAAAATTTTACTTTTCTCTATGCCCGTGATTAAATTAAGGCTAGTTTCCAACAATAATGGTATTAAAGCCTTACGTAATTGTTTAACTTGATTAAATTGCTTGATTGTTATTAATTTGGTAAAAATTAAAGCTTAAAAACTTGTTTTAATGAAATGTCTAATATTGATTATTGCATTAATTAATTAGAGTTTGTTTAAAATTTTTTAAAATTAAAAATCTCTTATATCTTGTTCTTTTTTTGGAAAAAAAAAATCTCGTGTGCTTAACTTGAACTTTAATTTTCTAAAAACTCAATTCACATCCCCCATATATGTTTTGCTGTCTGTGTCCTTGTTTTAAAATTTTTAGTTATGTTTTTGTAAACTGATTTCCTTGTTTGTCGTTGTGAAAACTGATAGTGGATTCTAGAACATAAAATCACATGATCCTATAGTGTCGAATCAGAATATGCTGCTCGTTTGAGATCTACAAATGAATTGATGCATATCCCCCTAGTTCCGAATTAGGATCAGTTTGTGTGGGTGTCAGTTATGGAATGAGACTGTATCTAGCTAGTTGCAAGATCCTATAGTGTCGAATCAGAATATGCTTCTCGTTTGAGATCTACAAAAGATTTGATGCAAATCCCCCTAGTTCCGAATTAGGTTCTCAGTTTGTGTGGGTGTTGGTTATAGAATGAGATTGTATCTAGTTGCTTTAGCTTGCTTGGTCAAAATCAAGGGCAGGCATCTCCTACAGCGAGTCATTACCGACAGCGAATATGGCCTCTACTGAAGGAGGCAGCAAGTGGCGATAATCACCATTGACTAGGGCGTCAGTCGCCTAAAAGACAAGGGAGAAATCTCACAAGAAGAAGAAGCAAGACAGAAGATGAAACCCCGGGAGTGGTTAAAGACAAATCCAAATGACCATAAAAACCTACAGGGGAGGTAGCAGCGGGCTGGCAAAACCCTAATGTAAAAAACAATATCACTTGCCCTGTACGGGGAAACAATGTCTAATGGCAGACGCTGACAAAGCATGAAGTCAGAATCAGATAGCCCCACTATATTTTTGTTTTAATTTTTATGTGTTTTAAGTTGTGCTTCTCAATTAATTGATTAATAAATCTTGGAAAGTGTTTCCTAGTTGTTTGAAAATTGTATTCTAACGGCTTATTTTTATTAGTAATATTTTAAATTTTATTTTAAATTTCCAAAGAGTTATTAAATTAAATTAAATATCAAATTAATAATTAGAATCAAGTAAAGGTTTTTAATGATTTATTTTCACAATTTTATTGTGTTAAACATAATTAACATGATAAGATTATATTATTTTTATGAGATCTAAATTTTTGAAATTTTAAATCCCTCAAATAAATATTAAGCACATATTAGGAACGTAATATTTCCTTTCATTATTTGAGAATAATACCAAAATTATGTTTATTGTAAGGTATGACGAGCAAAATCAAGGCCCTTTTAAACTTAATGTGTTTCATTTTAAATTAATGGATCCTACTTAGTTAAATTTGTACAATTTGAATGAGTAAATTCATGATCATATGAATTTAAAGGCAGGGTGAGGAACAATATATAAGATATATTTTGGCAAAAAGTTATCACGAGTCAAATAAGACGTGATTGATAAAGTTCTTATATATCTGCTTTAAATTTAGTTGGTTTATTGAGCAAACTCAATATCAAATCAGTTTGAATGATATCCTAGCCCACTAGGAAAATATTTGATAATTTCTCGATTTAATAGTGATGACTATTATTTGAATAAAATAGTATGAGGAATCAAATTTTTAATAAAACTCCTTATTTTGTAGCTAAACTAATACTTTCTCTTTTTATGTCTTATGGTTGTTAGAAATGATGACTACTAATCTATCACTCAAGAGCATTATGGATGCTAACAAGCTAAATGGACCCAATTTCTGGAATTAGTTTTGTAACTTAAGAATTGGTCTAAGATAAAACATTGTTGTTCCACCTGGACCTAGTTCAAATGCAATTGACAAAGTTTGGGAGAGATATTAACATTATATTGATGACGTTAAACAAGTTACATGTGATATATTGGCTGGTATATCTCTGGAGCTTCAAACATAGTATGAGAACGTTGATGCTCTTACTGTAATTTTGCATCTTAAGGATTTGTTTAGTACATAAAGTAGGTTGGAAAGATATCAGTTCTCCAAAGCATGATTTCAATGCAAGATGATAGAAGAATCTTCAATGGAGCTACATGTGTTGAAGATGATTAGCTATATTAAAAAATTAGGCCAATTAGGTTTCAATATATAGAAATGAGTTAACAGTTGACATAGTGTTATAACCTCTTTGTTCGAGCTTTTCATGGTTTATTGTAACTCCCATATGAACCAAAAAGGATATGTCATTGCTTGAACTATTAAATATGCTCAAAACTATATAGGGGTGCCTTCAGAAGGAACCTAATTATGTTCTTGTTGTGGATTCTTCCAAGAGCAAGAAAAATGTCTTTAAGAAGAATAATAATGAGAAATAGAAGGCTTCTGCTTGAGTGGTAAAGCCAAAAGATGTTATAAAAAAGAAGAACAGTAATAAGGGCATATGTTTTTATTATAGAGAGTCGATGGACATTAAAGGAGGAACCACAAAAATTATCTTGCTAGCTTGCTAGATAAGAAGCTTAAGATAACTTTATCTTCAGGCATATTTATAATTGAGATAAATCTTTTTACTTGGTATTAGATACTAAATGTGGTTCTCATATTTGTAAAAATATGTAGATGTTAGCAAGGAGCAAATCGTTGAGGAAAGGAAAAGTAGTTTTACGAGTTGGAAATTGAGCAAGAGTTACTGCATTACCTGTAGGAACTTGTAGTATAGCTTTGCCTTCTGGCCTTGAACTATAACTAGATAATTGTTATTATGTTATATTTATTACTAGAAACATCATTTCCATTTCTTATTTAGATTTAAATGGATTTGTCTTTATTATTAACAATAAAAGTTATTCTTTTTATAAAGAATATGTTTATTATAGGTTTGGATTAATTTGAAATGGTTTGTATGAATTAGATCTTGAAAGACTAATCCCTAATATAAATAGTAAGAAAAGAAAGTTAAGTGACCAAATATGTCATATTTATGGCATTATAGGTGAAGCAATATCAACGAAACTAAAATCACAAAGTTACATAAAGAAGGATATTTGGATCCTTTGATTATGAATCATATAAAACTTGTGAATTTTATTAGTTTTAAAAGGTGACCAAATTACCCTTTAGTGGAAAGGGAGGGCATGTCAGTGAGTTAGTAGAGCTTATATATTCAAATGTATACGGCATTACGTCTACTCACACTAGAGATGGATACTTATATTTCATTATGTTCATAGATGATCATTCTAGATATGGTTATGTGTAGTTAATGAAACAAAATTTGAATCATTTAAAAAGTTCAAAGAATTTAGACTTGAGATTGAAAAACAAATTGGTAATAGTATTAAAACGTTTAGATCTAATCGAGGTAGTAAGTACTTATACCATAAGTTTTTTAGTTACTTAAAAAAGAAAAGGAATATATCAAAAGGGCTCCTTCTAGAACTTTATAACATAATGAAGTGTCTATATCACAACCCTCTTTAACAAGGCCCGAGGTGGACAATGTAGTGTTGACCTAACACATATGAGTGCACATGACCTAACCTATTCATATGTTCTATCTATCAAATCACTATTCAATTAACAAGATATTTTCAATTTAAATAGGCTTAATTCATTCATTCATCATAATATTCTAAGTGTAATCCCATCATCATTCAATACATAATTACAAATCATGCTTGGTAACAACATAATAGTAGTAATAATAATAATCATAGTCTACAAGTTTATAACCACACTAATGCCCATAATGTCTACACTGAAGTTTAAAGACATAATGTTCCAAATACAAACGAGAAAATTGAGATCAATTAGACATTCGGGCAACCTTTTCTAAAACTTACTTACACCCACCACTATTGCTACTATTGGCTAATTGACTCAATAACCTTTTTCCTTTCTTCCTAGTGGGGTGGGAAAATAGTGAATACTTAAGTATTACACTCAATGAAGGAAAACAATTTTACCAGCGAGTGCTCACATATAATTTTTTTCATTTCTTAAACTATTTTAGTTTATAAAGACAAGTAGTAAGTTCACTACCTATATTCACATACAACCATGTTTAACGAGGTATCAACAATACTCCAAAACAAGGATTGCCCGCATTAAGGTATAAGGTCAATTGTCATATTTTCCACATAAAGGTTTAAGCAAGACATCTATTATTGAATCAATCATCATTAAATCCATTAAAACAGAAGTTCATCAATTACCACAATCGTTGACCACCTAACAACATATCATTTATTTAAGCAAGAAGCAACATATCAAGCGTGAAGCACATATGTAGCTTAATTTTCTTACACATGTCTATAAAATTTTTATTAATTTTTTCACATACGAATCCTTATTTCATCATCTAAGTCACCTCACTTAGATTTTTTTCCTAAGCCATATTACTTAGATCTTTGTTTAACGAAAATTTGCCTAAGTCACCTTACTTAGGTCTTTGTTCAACAAAATTTGCCTCAGCCACTTCACGTAGGCCTTTTATCTAAGCCACCACACTTAGGTCTTTGTTTAAGAAAATTTGCTTAAGTAATCTCACTTAGGATTTTCATTCATTTTATTTAATCAATCCATTTATTAGTAATTTTCATGGAGGACACATCACTTCACTACACATTTTCAAATAAACAACCAATTTCTACTTTTGCAAAAAGTTCAAGGCATATGCCATAAAATTTCAACACATCTAATAATCAAGACAATATTCATACATAACAATATTTACAACTTAGCAACTTTCTCATAAGTATTCATATATTTCCTACACCATCCGTTTCAAGTCTCAATTCACATAAATGAGCTTTTCATGTGACATTCATAATAACTCACCATAATCATAAAATTTACTGATAGAGAAACAAATTCTCAACAAGCATAACCAAAAAATTATTTAGATCAAAACCAAAAAAATTCCATACTTATTATTCACATACGTATATACACACACTCACACACGCATACATACATACACACACACACACACACACACACACACACATACATACATACATACATACATACATACATACATACATACATACATACATACATACATACATACATACATACATAATTTTCATGTTAAAAACCTTCATAAATTCAATTCCTACACTCCCCGAAATTGGATCCCAATAATAAGACACATTTGATGTCATAACAACCTAAATATCCTATATTAAATCCATTATATCTTTAAATCCATTAAGAATTTTCCCAAATGATTTTATCGAAAAAGTACACAACATCTAAGCCTACAATTTTCATGTTTATTAAACTTCTAGATCATTTCTCTAAGCCCTCAAATCATAACTACAATTTTAGGCTTAATTTCAATCCTACTAGACATACAATTTCCTAAAATTGAACATATCCCCAAACTTGTAAAATATAGGCACTTGCCTTTTTACCAGAATAAAGTAGACAGATAAATCTACATCTTTTATTTTTTACACTTTGTCAAATTTGTAACTCTTTACAAAAAACAATTAGAGAAAAATAACTTATTCATTTATATCCAAAGTAAAACATGTACATTTATTAACCTATATCTCACAAACTAACCTATATTTCCTTACTTTTTTAGCCATAGAACACATACAAACTGCCATGAAAGATCAATATTCCCATCAAAATTTTGCTCAAAATTATACACAAGATTCATTTCAAGCAGAATTTATGAACGCATGGAATCTCACTTATCTTTTGTTTGAAATTAGATCTTCTTCTTCCTTCATGCTTCTTCCTTCTTTCTCTTGAAAGTTCTCTCCCTCACTTTCATGTAAGAGGTTCAACCTCTTTGCTATAGAAACCCTTCTTTTTTTTCCCTCTTCAAACCCTAGTTGACCACAATTTTAAAAAATCACAGTCATCTCCCAAACTGCAAAATCCTTATTATGCCTTTAATGAACCTTCTTCCACTCATTTCACTCCATGCCCTTATTTGCCCATCCACCTTTTTTTATTTTTTAATATATATCCACTTATTTTAACACCTAATTAGCAACTTATAATCTTTAAATAATTTTCCCCGTTAATTACAATTTATTTCATCTCTAACACATTTTTCTCGAATTTATTCAGTAACATCAATTATTCTTAATTATTTCCCTAAAAATTCCAATAAGCAAATTTATTCCCAATTTTTCACCAAGTATTCACAAAATATCTCCTCACTAAAACAATTATATCCAAAATAAAAATCTTCCCTTATAAGCACCATAATGAGTCATATAGTCCTTCTTGTCTCCTTTTAGGGATATGCTCTTAAAACTGTTGCTTACTTCTAAACAAAGTTCCATCCAAAACAATTGATAAGATACTATATAAGATATGGACTAGTAGTAGAAAAGATATCACACCTAAAGATTTGGGAATGTGGTGCTCATATGACGCATACAAAATCTGATAAGCTTCAAGTTAAATAAGATAAATGCAAATTTGTGGGATATTTGAAGAGAGTATTTGATATCAATTTTACCATCTTCTTGAGCAAAATATGTTTTTCTTAAGATATGTTACATTCTTAGAATGAGAATTTATTCTCAAGGAAATTAGTGGGACTGAGGTAGAACTTGGCGAAGTTAAAAAACCACAAAGTCACATCTACATGGAACATGAAGCTCAAGTTGATACATACAATGTCTAATCAATGGTTCAAGAGACACATAGTCTACAAACACGAGTAGGATATGTTAGCCCCTTATTAGATTAGATCTACATAATGCTTTTGGTAGTATTGAACCTATAGGATGCAGGTGGGTTTTAAGAGAATAATAATTGTGAATGGTAATGTACACATGTAAAAAGTAAGGATCTTGTTGGCTATATGCATCTATCATGATTATGAAATATGGTAGATGGATGTCAAAATAACATTTCTCAATGGAAATTTAATTAAGTACGTATATATAATAGAACCTAAAGGTTTTGAATCTCTTCCTAATCAAGTATGCAAGTTGCAAAGGAATATTTATTGACTTAAGTAAGCATCACAGAGTTAGAACATCCATTTTGATAAGACAATCAAAGAGTTTGATTTTATAAAAAATGTGGATGAACAATATGTCTATAAAAAGTTTAATAGAAGTGCATTCATTTTCTAGTACTATATGTGGTGACATATTGCTGATTGAAAATGAAGTACCAATGCTAAAATCTATAAAGATTTGGTTATCCAAGAGCTTCTTCATAAAGGGTATAAGAGAATCAGCCTATATTATAAGAATAAAGATCTATAGAGATAAATCAAAAAGTTTGTTTTGCTTATCCTAATCCACGTGCATAGACAAAATGCTAAAGAGCTTTGGTATGGATAATGTTAAGAGGGATTCTTACCTATGTGGTATGAGATTTCTCTCTCACATAGTATATGTCATAAAACACAAGAAGAGAGAAATAAAATGGATTATGTTCTATATGCTTTGACAATTAGATTAATCATTTATGTGATGCTATATACTAGACTAGATATTTCTTATGCTTTGAGCATAGTGAGTAAGTCTCAAGCCAATCCTAGTGATAGTCACTGGACGACTGTGAAAAAAACAGCTTAAAGTAATTGAAAAGGATTATGATATTTTATCAATCTATAAAGGAGCCGACTTAAGAGTTTAGGGGTATTGGAGTACTAGTTTTCAGTTCGATCTAGATGATAACAGGTCACAGTCAAGGTACATCTTCACTCTAAATGATGGAATATAAGTTGAAAGAGTTCTAAACAACCGACCGTTGTGGATTCTACAACTAAGGTAGAATACACTTTAATGTCAAAGGTGAAAAAAGAATCAATTTATTTTAAAAAGTTTATTGCCGAACTTGGAGTGGCTCCTAACAATGTCAAGTTAATAGGATTGTATTATGACAACAATGATGCCATTATGTATACAACATTATATATACAAAGGAATCAAGGTCTTATCAATGGTCTAAACATATACTTAAGAAGTTTCACTTGATCAAGGAGACAATCGAAAGACATAACATTAGTGTGAGTTCCTACTGAAAAGAATCTTACAGGTCCTCTCACTAAGTTACTATCTCAAAAAAGACTTGATTGATATATGGATGGATATCATATTAGATACATAGGCAACTAACTTTAATGCAGGTGGCAGTTCGTTAATCTATGAACTTGTAGCTAATCAGTTGGTTGTAATTTTATCTTTATATATTTTATTAATTGCATTTGATATTTTAATGCTAAAGCTAAAATTGCTAAAATAATTACTGTATAATTGAAATTATCATGAGATCATAATTATGACATTCAATTTATATTTATGTATTGATCCTAAATTGCTCATAGTTATAGTTTCATTAAGATGTGATATTGATGAAGTGATAAAATTAACACACATTATATTTTTTCTTAAAAAGAAAGTAATTTATCTCATAAATTAAAGTATGAAGATACTTAAACAAATATGTGGGTGTTTATTAAAGAATAAGTTCGCTAAATTTAACTAATTGTGAGGACTCAAAATGGAATATTACTTACTTGTCTGTTAATTTCCTCATTATGACGCTTATATAATTGATCATTAAACTTAAGATTAATAAAAAATCTCATGTAAGAATTACTATGTTTTGATGCTATTTATGACCTATTAAAATTGAAGTAGCTTAGTCGGTAGTACTTGAATATAGTATGAATCATATGAAGATAATTAAGTAAGTTAATAAAAGATTCATTACTTTAAAACAATTATAAAGAATATTTTAATATTCTTAATTAGTAATGATTTGAAGAATTCTTTTGGCTATTGTGTTTCAAATATCAATTATTAATTATCAAGAATGAACATGGTTGGATTTATAAGAGTAGATACTTTATACATACTCTATATCTAATTAAAACATTAGATAACGAAATGATTAAATATATACATCATCACTATGTATAGATAGGTTGAGTCAAACTACTTTGAAATTTCTAATATTTAGATGATCATAACATTTTACTAGACGTTAATTTTGATCTAACAAAACAACAAACAACAATGACCCAGTATAAATTCCGCTAATCTTGATATATGATTATTAATTATTTAATTAGATAATCAAAGATAATTAAAAGAAGTTTTAATTTATTTAATCCTTATTATGAATTAGAATTATAACTTATAATTATTATTAGCATATTAAAAACCTAATAATTCACACAAAAAGAGTAGTTAAAAATGAAAAAGATTAATTCAAATTAAGTTGGACTTAATTGTAGTGTTTGAGAAATTTTAAAGATTAAATATAAGATATTTGATTTTATTAAAATAAAATTATGATTATAATTATAGTATGAATTTAGTTATAATTAGGAGATTTAATTTTATAAAAAATAAAAATCTCTATTTATAAAGAAATAATCGTAAGTGAGCTAGCATTTTGGCCTATTCATCTCAAATGATGATTCTTTTTCCTTATTTTGTAAATCTTGTTAGAGGCTAAGTAGTTGAACAACTCGTAGTTGATACTTCGTAAAAGAGATTCGGGCAAGAATTCAAATCAAGTAAGATTCAATTAACTTTTAGATTTTATATTTTCAAGTTATTTAAATATTACTTGATGATAAAAATTATAAAATTTTACTTTTTCAATGCATATGTGATATGGGAATGTTGCTCTAACACGTACTCGATATGGGATTGTCATTCTGGGCAACCCTAAAGTTCTCAGCAAGCAACCTCTATGGAATACCTTACTGTCACATTATAAGGTACTCCACTACTTTTTTGCTTTATGGACAGCTATTATTTAGAGTTTCTAGTGGAAGCTTTGTGCTCTAGTTGTGTGATATCAAAATTAATGTTCCTAGAACGATGGCTTTTATTTTGCTTCTATTGTTGTTTTTGTCCATTTTTCACTTTTCCAGATGCTGAATGCTAGAAAGGAGGAATCTTAATGTTTGTTGATACTAGTAATGCATTGGAAGTTGATATTTTATTTTTTTAGTTACTATTATTGGTTACTATCATCATCCTAAGTGCTGCCTTGCTAATATTCTCACAAACGATGCTGGTTCTCAAGACCA
>JAOSBN010000178.1:11066107-11096044 GCA_027563595.1 Erythroxylum suave | reverse complement strand
CTTTTGTTACTTGGCAAATTTCATTCTGTGTCATTTATGGGCCTCATTATTTCCCCTTTATCGGTTATGAGAGTGAGTTCATCGCATTTGTTTGGAAAGAGGAGATTAGAAGTGGAAATGTAGATTCATCAAATTGATTCATAACCTTTTTGCTTTTGTTGGGGTTATGATCGAGTTTATATGTAGTTCTTCGCGCTTTCAGAATTTTTTATTGTGTTTGTTCTAATGAGCCTTATTCTTCAGTGGCCAGTTGTGATCTATATTTTCTTTTTTCACCTTCAAGTTATACTTTTGTTGTATTTCTTTTCTCTGACCTTTTTCTTGGACTTTTCACTACTTTGTTTGATCAGTTCTTGCTATTTTTGTATGATGACCAACTTTTTCTCTTTATTGTTTTTTTGAACTTTTGGTCGGTCAGAATTCCGCTGCATATCTCTTGTCTTTTTCTTTTTATTTTTAAGATGCTAATAATGCCTGATTTGGTTGAACAGACACTTTTGTTGTGACATTTTTCGCTTAACCCCTAATCTTCTTAACTTCCATCTCTTTGGGCTATAATATTCATGTGGCATTTTTACTTTTTTCAGTTGCTTTATAACGAGTACTGTTGTTATCGTTTGTTTTGTAAAGTGAGAAAGACAATAGTAATTTTACATGTGACTAGAATGCCTTTTCCCATATTTCAATTTTTACTATTCTACCACTTGAGTGGTTCTGTTTCAATGTTCATGTCCTACAAAGAAGATATGTTGGTTTTTTTTTTTTTATCATAGAAGTCCATTGCATTGTTTTATGAAAATACGGCCGATCTTTCATAGCTATTTTTTTTCCTTGATTGATGACCTTTTGTGTTAAAGTAGCAAATTAGCCTTTAGTTATTATGATACAACCACTACTAGTTGTCCCTTTGGGGTCAATCAATAAAATTTGAATGCTATAGAGCACATCAGTAGGACCTTACTCAAGAATGACACGCACATTTCAAGAAGTTGTGACAAAAAGTTGTGCAGCATATTAGGTATGATAAAATTTTTTGCAGCATATCAGGTATATCCATCCTACCTTTTTTCTTACTAATTTTGTCTGTGAAACTTGCATCTCTTAAATGAAGTTTGGTAGCTTTTCTGGTAGGGATATTATTCTATTTTACGTATTTATTATTATTTTCTCTTACTTATTTATGTATCTAGTTATTTTATCACATTTTATTTTCTAAAATTTTCTTGGCACATTCGTATAGCCTTTTATGTTTTTAATCTTTTAATCCTATTTATTTGTGTATTTATTGAAAATTTAGTTACATGGTTTTTATCTCTCTGTAACCTACATCATTCATATATTGTCTCACATGTGGGTCCATCAGAAACAGCCTCTCTACTATGTAGGAATAAGCCTGCGTACTATCGGATCTCCCCAGACCCTGTTTCAATGTGAGATTTCGGACTGAGTGATGATGATGATGTGGTTAAATAATAGTTAATATCCTAAAAACTCTCTCATTGCCACCATAGTCCTCGTTGCCAGTAACTTCACTGGCAAGGGGAGTGGGTAGTCAACGCCACCATCTCCCCCGTCTGCTGCACCCAAAACCGCCCCTGCAAATGATTCGTGCAGCTTAATAGTCACGAATCATTCTCGCCGACTGTAACCAAGTATGTACGTTGTTGGTCAACAGTCGGCATCTTGGTTATACAGTGTTCAAATTTCTAAAATAAAACTTATGAATGCCATATTCAATTGAGGCATGAAGTTTTTGGTTGATCCATACTATTTATTAAAAATAATTTTTATCAAATTTATGTGTAATTTGATAGTACAATAAATAGGACGAAAAAGGGCAATTAACCGAAGATAGATGATGGGCTTGGACCTTTCAATAGCTGAACCCGAATATAACTGCTGGACTGGATCCCATCCAACTATTAAAAATCATTATCTTGCCATAGTGATTTTTAGATCCGGCCCGGTAGTTTTATGGGCATGTGTAGAGGAGAGGTACCGTAATTTATATTTTTATTTTCTATGTTACGCAAATTCAGCAATTATAAAAATATGCCCCTCGTTAATTTATATGAATAAATCTATAAATAAAATATGACAGACAAAGGTAAGGTTAAGGTAGCTTTGCTTTTATTAATAAATCGGAGAGCGGAGATGAGGAGGATAAGATTAAGAACACAAAATGCCCAAGTATGATTGGTGAACGTCAAAATTTTGTCCCTCATCTCAACTGCATAATTCTTTCCCTCAAATCGACACGATAACAAAATAATTTTCTCTCCTTGAATACGGAATCCACACACTCTGTTGGTGAGTATAGATAAAAATGGTGAGAATTATGCCTATGGCGTCTTCGATTCGACCTTCTCTGTCCACCTTCAGGTTGTGTAATGGTAGTTTTACTGCCCCTCGCTATGTTACTGCTGCTGCTGCTTGCTCACCTCTCTTTTCCTTTCGCACCAGATTCGATTGCCTTGGAATTGGTAAGCCCCTGTTTTACCTGTTAAACCCTAGCCTTGCGTTTAATTTCCGTTTTGTTTTTTGTTTTTAATTGCTGAGAATGTTTATACCAAGTTTGTTTCTTTTGGTCTTGCGAATGTATTTTGCACATTAACGTTGGCGACTTGCAACTCGGAAACCTGACAGTTCACCTAGGTGGATAATCATTTGATACGGAGTTGAATTGTGGTGTATTGCTGAACTTGTTTTCGTTTAACATTTCCTCCATTCGTTGAACCTTGGGAATTGCCTGTCTGATTCAAGCTTGATTTTTCTGGTTTTCTATAAGGCGTTTATGATTTTAGCTTTATTGTTTTCCAAGTGATGCTCATTCACTTCTTTCCCTTCTCTGAAATGCTGTTGAATGAGCTATTTGTTTAGCCTTTTAGTAGGCTGGTTCCCAGTTGGGAAATGTGTTCTCGAATGAATTTTTGGTGCGCAATTGATATTCTTCCCAAATTGCCAAGTACAGATTTTGGAGTTTGCTTTCTGGGATTTGGTTAGTGGAAAATGTTTTGTCATGTGCTCTTTGTCTGCTGGGTGATGACATTAGAGAGTTCTAATTTGAAGTACAGGTGTTACACAATCAAAGTTCAACTACTTTAAAGTTTCTAAGATTTTGAGAAAAGAAGGTAATAGGCTTAAAGTGGCAGCAAAAGGTAATATCGCACAATCAAGCACCATCACCACCGCAGAAAATGCTTTGGAGTGGGTTAAAAAGGACAACCGAAGAATGCTGCATGTAGTTTACCGCGTTGGAGACTTGGACAGGACTATAAAGTACGTGTAGTTTTCTTGTTTTTCTCCTTTGCAAATAATCTTTAGGAAATCGTGAACTGTCGCTAAGAAATATTTTGTCAACTCAGGTTCTATACAGAGTGTTTAGGGATGAAGTTGCTAAGAAAACGTGACATACCAGAGGAGAGGTACACAAATGCCTTCCTTGGATATGGACCAGAAGATTCTCACTTTGTTATCGAATTGACTTATAGTAAGCTACCAAGCTACTTCCCACTTTTGTCAAGCCTTTTAATACCTGATCTGTTGAACATGTAAATGATATCGTAGTAAAGGTGCAGTTTTTGCTCTACCTTGTGAGTAACTTGTTCATGTGCTATTGTTAGATTATGGGGTTGACAAGTACGATATTGGTTCTGGATTTGGACATTTTGGAATTGCAGTCGATGATGTAAGTGTGCTTATTGTTAGAACTTTCTGCAATCTGGCATGTTTGAACCTCTGGGTTTAATTTCTGCCACGCAATGTTTTGCAAACTCTTAGGCTTATAAACTTTCTCAACTGCTCAGGTTACCAAGACTGTAGAGCTTATAAAGGCTAAGGGTGGCAAAGTAACTAGAGAACCTGGTCCTGTTAAAGGTGGCAAAACAGTGATTGCGTTTATTGAAGATCCTGATGGTTACAAGTTTGAACTTTTAGAAAGGGGGCCTACTCCTGAACCACTTTGTCAAGTGATGCTTCGAGTTGGTGATCTTGATCGCTCAATAAACTTCTATGAAAAGGTGTGAATTTCTTAACTTTAAATTGATAAAGATTGTTCCTGACTTTCATCCTTCTCACTGGTTTTTGCTTACATTTCATGCTTATTTGCTGTAAATCTCCGATGTTATTATGATCAGGCTTTTGGCATGGAGCTCCTTCGGAAACGAGATAATCCAGAATATAAGGTAAGTCAGCATCTCTTGGTAAATAGTGTATTGCAGTATAGATGTGGCTACTTGAATATTTTGTGCTGAACAAGTTTATGAGGTTCAACTTGTTGGCAAGATTTGGTAGTTATACAGTTTTACATCGCATTGACAATTCTTTTTGCTGAAATATTGATTTGTTGATTTCTTTGTTCAAATATAAGAAACATTTCAATTATGAGAGAGTGGGAATCCTTGCCTAACTTATGTCCAGAACAAGCTGGATTGAGGGAAAACCATACTTTCCATTGCTCTGTGGTGTAATATTTCCTCTCTGTAAGGCTCTTCTGAATACTTTATTAGGAAAACCTTTGCAGTCATTATAGATAGCCATTTAGTTGGTTTACGTTAACTTCTTGTTATGGTATCTATTATTTGTCTTCGAATATTTGTTACTAACAAACAAATTTCTCATTTGGGTCAGTAGCGAAATTTTATGCAATATAACCATTTTCTTAACCTCTTGGAAGTTGTAAGATTCCAAAACAGCAATTTGACAGATAAAGTTTCTTGTGAAAAACTTCTAACCTGCAAAGTGAATTAGAGACTCTAATCCGTGTCAGCTATCAATTGCAGACATGCGCTAAAATTTTGTTTCCTCAAATGGCTCTGTTCTACTTTCAAGCTCCCTTTCCTCTCTTTTATTTCAGGAGTGGATAAGTTCTCTTAGTAAATGAATTTGTGCCTTAGTTTTACAACAAATATACTGTAGGTATTCTGACTTTAGAAGGAGAAAGTGAGGAATGATCAAGCAAGATCCTTTTCTCTTTTCTAATACTTCATTAACTGATCGCCAACATTGTAGTCTTTATAGCACGGGAAGAAAGGACACTGATGAAAATTTTTGTCTTTGATAATCAGTTAATCCTGTTTTACTGGATAATATAGAAGTCAGTTAAGAGCATTTTGAGACGAGAAAGAAAATGGATTTTGAATTTAGTTTAGCCAACATGTCAAATAACTCACTTTTCATTTCAGTAACAAATGCAATGGCATTCACATCTAAAATTGTGGAAAATTCTTTCAATAGACAGACTTACATGAATCTGGTTCTAACTCGTAAAATGTTGAATGCTATTAGTAGCAGTATTTGCTACTTCACTGAATTGAATGGTTACCTCTCCTTTAATGCATGTTTCTGCAGTACTTCTCTTAAAAGTTGATCTTCCTACAATCATGAAAGAATTTCTCATCACAACTTGGTGTTCTTTCTTCATACTGATATGCTGTTTCAATAGAAACTTCTGAAACATGCTTCAGCCCTGATATTAGGTTTGTGGATTATTTTGCAAATTGATGCAATCTTATGTTCATGACTATTAGTATACAATTGCAATGATGGGTTACGGACCTGAAGATAAAAGTGCTGTGCTGGAGTTGACCTACAATTATGGCGTCTCTGAATATGAGAAAGGCAACGCTTATGCGCAGGTCAAATTCTTTCCTTGATGTTGGTGTTGGGATCACCATCTTCATGTTTGTCTTTATATGTATTCGGTTGATTTGATGCTCTGCTTCATTGGTTCTATCCAATGAATTTTTTCATTGTAACAGATCGCAGTAGGCACAGATGATGTCTATAAAACTGCAGAAGCAATAAAGCTTTTTGGTGGAAAGATTACCCGAGAACCAGGACCTTTACCTGGCATCAACACCAAAATTACTGCTTGCTTGGATCCTGATGGTTGGAAGACGGTATGCTTTTGTAAAACTTGCATCATCAGTTCTTTTTCTAATACTTTGTCTTTTAAAAAGTTACTTGATACCAGAGTGCATTTTTACCTTTACAAAAATTACTTGATACCAGAGCGCTGGGTAGCTCTTCTATTGGCTTTTTTTTGGGGTATGATCTCTGTAAAGGTCGTTAAAGAACAGAGTAGATGAGTTAAATACAAAAAAGTTGCAAAGTAGCATGAACTCATTTATACTGGGCGTGACGTCTTTCTCCGGTGCCTGATGGGATATTTAGGCTGCATGGACTAATTGATACTATCGTACTTATCCTATTACCTCTTCTTTTATTTGTTAATTTTTCTTTTCCGATCCCATCCACTCCTCCCTACCAACACCAACCCCGTCTTGTATGCCAATGACCACAAAGCAGGAACGTAAAAGACATTCATTTTGTACATGAATCGTGGCATATGCTTGTATATTTGTTTCATTGTAAAACTATAATTTGGTTCTCTTTGTCGCAGGTGTTTGTAGACAACATAGACTTCCTCAAGGAATTGGAGTGAGTTACTGTAGGAGCTTGATCAATATGCCAATTGAAGTTTGTGGGGCCAAAATGAGTGTCTGGCAGAGACAATCGGTTCTTATTTTGTAGATAGAAAGTGGCGATCACAGTGACAATGGCAATAAACATCCTGCTGATAGCTAGGTAGCGGTAGAGTAAGTGAGATATGCTTATTTGTCTTAAAATTATATTCCCTCTTTTTTCCTCTCTCCTTGCAAAAAGTGCTTAATCCTTGGAAGCATATTTAACAATGTCAAAATTGTGTATTTGTAACATGCGGTTTTGGAGGTATTTGTTAGCTGAAGAAACTTTGTACTACCAATTAATGCAAATTTTAAATATCTATCAAATTTAATAAACATTATTATGAAAATTCTTTTAGCTAGTAATTCCAATACTTTGTCTTTCAAATTGCTGTATTGCCACTTGCCTCTGCAATAAGTTCCCCTTAAGTGGAAGCTTCATTTTTAACATTGTGTGAAAGCTAACTTGGATTACCAAGTAAGAAAACATAAAGTTCAATATTACAATTGGAAAATAAGTTTAAACGTTTGATTGCTTATGGAAATATTAAAGATTAATGTGGCATTTTCTTCGTTCAAATTTTTTTTTTACGTTGTTTATATGTTATTCAATTGTATGAGTTTGCTAGAATTGGTTTATTTAAATGTTATGATGTGGAGAAGTAGTCAAATATCCTTAAAACCCTAATAAACATACTAATCTCTGAAACCTCAAATGATGGAGCTAATTAACTCATCCAAGGCAGTAGAAAGTGAAAGATGAATCAGAAAAAAGTGTTTGAGGGGAGACTGATGATTGGAGATGATGATAATAATAACAACGAGAAGCGCAGATTAGAAGAGGACAATCCAACAGTCTTGAAGTGGACAATGATGACAAAGGAGCAAAAACAAGAGGAGACGCTGTACAAGATATCTGTAAGAACTATTACGGGTATTGATAGCAAGGGCATGCATGAAGGCCCTGTTGAAAAGACAGTGGTTCCATTGGCAAGGACTGTCTGGACATTGGATATCACTGATGACCATTTTTATTGGTAATTTCGCATTAGTTTGAACCTTTCAGATTCATTAAAGTATTTTTGTTTCTATACAATAAAAGAGTCCCATATCGAAAGAATGATTTGGCTTTTTGTTTTAGTCATGTTGGAGTGTGGTTGGAATAGACAGTGGATGGAGGGGAGGGTCTAGTTATGTTCCACTTGTGAATGTATTGGAAAACATTAAGTGTCTCAAATTGATGGGAAAACGTGTGGCTTCCTTTTTGAAGCTGATATACCACTAGTCATAGGATTGATTCATCAGACTTGTCAGGGAAGAGAGTAAATAGTACGAAGCAGTCTAGATTGGAGGACAATGAGTAAGTACACGTGGGTTTGAGGGAATCCGAAGGTTGGTTCATTTTCTGAGAAAAGTTAATTAGTTAGGATTATTTTATTACAGAAGCTGAAATGACCCATATTTAACGAGTAATTGATGCCTCTTAATCTTCATATATTTGTACAACTTTTTTTGAAAATTTTAGAAATTTAGGCCCAAAATTTAACTTCTAACTTGGATATGAATAGTCAATTAAATAAGGTTACCGGTACATGTATTGTCTTACTCAAATTCTTTTGGTACTTGGGAGGGAAATGCAGGTAGCTGCATTTAACATGTATCTTTTTTTTTGTTTAAAAAGTTGCAAAACAACAACAATTGGTTTCATTAAAATTACTGATAATAAAATGACGCACCTGATGAATTTAGCAATTGTGACAATTTGCTATCAGTTAAATATATTATCTATAAATAATAGATAATGATCAATTGATAAAGTTAAAGTTAATCTTCTTAAAAACAAATACTCAAAAGAGATAAGTCTACCTAAAAGAAGTAAGTTACTTTGAAAAGTCCTTTAAAATTTATGTGATTTAATTTATGATGCATTTATTTTTGAAAGATCATATACTTATTTATATATTAGATAATTTTTTATATTGGTATTAGAGCCAATTATATATGCATCCTAATTATGAAAGTTATCTAAATAAATTAAAATTGTTCTTACATCATTCTAGATAAATTAAAATTGAGGTGGTTGTGTTAAAAGTGATATTATTCAATAGCTTACATAGTATTGTATGCGTTCTGAGAATGAATGGATATTAATTATCTAGATTCTATGCATTTGTTTTATTAAGTTTCGTTTTATATCTTAATCACATAAAGCATAATAACATAATCTTGTTATGTGAATTTCAAATTTAGATGATAACTAATTTTGTATGTGCTTTGGCCTAAGACATAAGCTAATGGTAACGAAGAGGAGAATACTCTATTGGACATGCAACCTTACTAGAAGAGATAAGAATAGAATGTAATGGGAAGGAACAAATTAAATGTGGCTAATATTATTGAAAAATTAAGAGAAATAAGACTTAGGTGATTTGTACAAGTTAAGAGGAGACATCCAGACGTTCCAGTGAGAAGATGTAAAAAAATTGTACTTGAAGACTGTAAAAGAAAAAAAGGAAGGCCTAAAAAGAAAGCTTGATGACAAGAGTGTTAAATGCATTTTTGTTGGTTATAGTAAAGAAACTAAAGACTACAGACATTATGGTCCTATTTTAAAGACATTAATTATTAGTCGTGATGTGGTCTTTAATGAAAGTGAGGCATGGATTTGGGAAAAGGTTGATTCACAACTCACTAACACAATCAAGATCACTAATTTTGAGATCAACAACCCATATGATTCAACACTATCATCTCCATAATCAAAACCACAAAGTGTAAGAAGTTTTGCTAAAATTTATCAATCATGTGAATATGTTTGTTTGGAGTTGGAACATAATAGCTATGAAGATGTAGCAAGAAAATAAGAATGGACTATGACTATGGTCGAAGAGATTAAGGCAATTGAGAAGAATAAAACATGGACCTTGGTGGATTTACCAAAGGCGAAAGAGAAAACTGGTCTAAAATGAATTTACAAGTCTAAGCTTAATGTTGATGGTTCTTTAAAAAGAATAAAACACAATTGATAGCTAAAGGATATGCACAGTTTCAGGTATTGATTTCACTAAAACTAATGCTCTAGTTGTTCGTTTTGACACTTAATAATTGGTTAGTTTATCAATTGGACATAAAATTAGCCTTTCTTAATGGTGACCTAGAGGATATGTATGTTGAGCAACCTCAAGGCTTTGTGATAAAAGATTAAAAACACAAACTTTACAAGTTACACAAGACACTCTATAAACTTAAACAAGCGCCTTAAGCTTTGTACGATAAAATGGATGTTTATTTTTGCTTAAAACAAATTTTGAAAGAGTGTTATTGAGCCAACTTTGTATGTTAGACAACATAACAATGATTTCTCGGTTGTTTGCTTATATGTTGATGACATGGTTTATACTGGAAGTTTGAATAAAATGGTGGAAATGTTTAAAAGGTCCATGATGCAAAATTTCGAAATGCCATATTCAGTTCCCTTATATTATTTTTTGGGAATTAAAGTGGTATAAGATTCAAATGGAATCTTTATTTGTGAAAAGAACTGTGCAATTGATTTGTTAAAAGGAGTAGGAATGGAGAATTGCAAGCTAATCTAGACTCTATTGAATACAAATGAAAAGTTGTCTTTGGATGATGGAGAATAAAAGGTTGATGTAAATCCATTTAGAAGCATTGTAGGAAGTCTCATTTATCTCACATACACAATACCTAGTATAATTTTTGTTGTAATTCTTATATCCAAGTTTATGCATCATCCAAGTAAGAATCACTTAGAGGCAATAAAAAGAATTCTTCTTTATGTACAAGGAACTTTAAATTTTGACATTAGATATTTAAAAAGCAATTTAAATATTCTTGTCGCTTTTACTGATTGTGATTGCGCATCTTGTTCATATGATAGAAAAAGTTCAACATGTTATATTATTAAGCTTGGTTCAAGAGCTATTTCGTGGTCCTTAAAGAAGCAGCAAAGCACAACTCTCTCAAGTACTGAAGCAACTTGTAGTAGTAACAACAACAACTTGTCAAGTTATTTGGCTAAGAAGAATACTAGAAGATTTGAAGCAAGAAAACAATAGAGTCACCGTGTTTTGTGAGGACTAATCCACAATTACAATGTCAAAAAATCCAGTTCATCAAGGCAGAACAAAACATGTTAAGGTCAAGCATCATTTCATACGAGAGTTGGTTGAAAAAAATTGTGGAGTTGCACTATATGCCGTTCACAAAATTGTCGAAGAAGGTATTATTCTCCCTAGGCCTTAAAAAGTATGCCTTCTTTAAATCGAATGGTTTCTTGACTTAAAGCATAGAGTGTATTTTAAATTTTGATATTAAATCTTCAAATACTCGATGTATGTTTCCATTTCATATAAGTCAATGCCCCTTGCCAATGGCTTCACAACCAAGGGTCATTTTTATGCATCTTTGCCCTTGGAGCACTACAACAAAACTAGGTTTTAGCTACAAATGTTTTGGCGACGATTTGAAAATCGTTGCTAAAAGCCAACTTTTGGTGACGATTTTGAAATTCAAATCCAAAAGACTAAGTTTTGTGATGTCTTACCAAATCGTTTGTATAGTTGTGGAATAACACTTAAGTCTGGTTCTAGAAGAGGACCCTGAACTTATTGTAGACTCGCTATTTGAGTTAATATCTCCAGAGTTAGACTTAAAGACATCCCTCCTAAAGGGATGCATGACGAGATTCTGGATATAATCTTCCAACAATGACCTCAAACCTACATTTTAACTCTCAAGTTGTAAGTTTTATTTTATTTGAATTTAATCTTAAATACAAAATGAGTGACCTTGAAGAGTTTATATAATTTCAGATAATGAGTTAAATAAAAATATAATTGAAGGCCAAGATCACAAGATTTTTTACTTTATGAGATTTTCTATTAAAATATTTTATAGGACTTAGAATTTCTTTAGTACAAAACAATTGGATATAAATCTCTTACATAGCTCAAGAAGAATATATAATTATAAGACCTAAGCCTGTGATAGAAAATTGGTCTTAATGAAGTTGTCACATCCTTTTTGAGACCTGTGATAGCAAACACTATACTTCTGGTAAATGGTCCGACCAATTTGTTGCAAAAGGGGCTAAGCTTAAGATTTTTACTTGCATTCATCTCAACTCGGTCTATAGTTAAAAAGTTTGATCAAATTTGATTGGGTCTTAAGTTAGGCTAAAGCTCGAGCTTATCAATTTAGCCTGGGCTAAAGTTTAACTGGGCTAAACTTTAAACTAACTTTTCAAGTGTTACGTAAAGTGTCTTCATTTTATACTAGATAAAACGACTTTGTTTTGCTTAAGTTGTTGGTGCATTATATCCATGTTAAAATGGTATATCAAAACAATGTTGTTTCAATATATGACACAAAATCTCTCTTCTTCTTTAGCCAACTTCAATTAAGCTTAATTGAAACTAAATTGGAAAATCCCTCCCCGTGAACTTGGACCTTGCCTTCCTTTCTCCTCTGATATACTCCTCCTTTGCCCTTTGTTGACATCGTCATAGTCGCCTTCCTCCTTTATTCAGAAATAAAAACATAATATGTTATATTGAAAAATATAAGGAAAGAGTTCATTATCTGACATGTTAACAACCATTCATATTTGATTATCTTGCTTTAAGAATCTATTCCGATTTCTTCTTTGCAAATGATTATGCATGTTATGGAAAAATTTTCATAGTACTAATATAGATTGATTATGTATGCACAGACATCCGATGTAGAAATTTTGATTTATTTTTTTTGAAATAATTAGATCATTTCCATTTATCTAACTTGGAATACTTGTAGAATTCTAACTTGAAATACTTGAAGAAAGACATTTTCAAGATTTAAGATGATCAAAAGAAAGAAATATTAATGGTGTTATTAAACATTCATGGATATGTAGCCATCACATTAACTATGTGAATGGTTGACAACCAAAAGAAGGATCATACGGTGGAGACAACACATTACATTGACAATTTTTGGAATTTATATAGTTAACTATTGTGGTAGATTACATATTTATATTCTTTAATATTGTCATCTTTTATTTATTGATTATATTATAATTAATATTATTCATGTTTTTAAATAGTAAGTTCATTTATATGTCATTGCCATATACAGGTGACAAGTTGACAATTGTGATGATGGATTGCTTAATGGATTGAAACACTAATACTAAGCTTTTAACCATAACTCTGGATAACTATAGCACAAATGATGCAACGATAAAAAAATTGAAGACCAAGTTACGGGTTCATCTTGTTGATTGGTATAGGGTTATTCTAATACATTGCTTTGCGTATATCATGAATTTGATTGTCAAGAACAGTTTGGAGGTAATTAAGGAAGTGATGGAGTTAATTTGGAGTAGTATACTATATTAGAGTGTAACACCCAAGAGAGTGAAATTTGAAGAAATTACACAACAACTATGCATTCCGAGTACAAAGAAGTTAGTTTTAGATTGTCCAATTAGATGGAATTCAACACTTAAGATGGTGAAGTAGTCAACTGAGATTATTGAGGTGTTTATCAAGCTGAGATAAAGAGATTTTTAGTATACTTGCCTACCAATAAAATGGAAGAAGTTAGAGACATTTTATAACGTTGCTAAGTTGTTCTCTAATATAAAATATCCAAATTCACACATTTGCTTTAGCAATATGTGTGAGATCAAACAAGCTTTATCTAGTTAAATATTTGGTTCCAACGAGGTGATCCAAGTCATAACATAGTAGATGATGGACAAACTTAATTCTAATTAGCATATGATAGGATAAATTATGACAGTCATTTTTGTATTGAATCAATTTATAAGATGGAGATGTAATATTTTTATTATCAAATTTATATAGTAATTGGGCTCAAGAACATGTTAATATCATTAAATAATTTTGTTTTGACTTGTTTAATGATTATCAATTAATATTGGACAAAGATTAGGATCGTAATAGTGCAGTATTAGCTTCAACTTTAGCTTTATCTGTTGTTTATATACTGGTGTGAGTCTCGAATTTCCAAAGTTCATAAAAAAGGTTAGGAATTCTTATAGTATGATAAAGTTGGAGAACCTTCTAGAAGCAGGTGTTATAACCTTGGTTGAAAATGTGTAATTAGATGTATTAATATAATGGAAGACATAAGGAATTACTTTTTCGACCATGTAAGCAATTGCATGAAACCTATTAATAATTCCAATATCTACTGCTACTTTGAATTTTGCTTTCAATACTAGCGGTCAGATAATTCTCGTCGTACTTGATTTCATCCTAATACTGTAGAAGCCCTTATATATGCCCGAAGTTAGTTAAGTGATAAAGATATTTATAACATACTCTTTTCTTTATGATATGTTAGTTTTGTTTACCTTAATAATTGTAACAATCATACATTATATTATATTGTCTTGTTAATATCAATATAAGTAAGGAGACCAATCTTCCAACTGAAAATTTCTTCAAACAACTATTCAATAATGAAGGTATATTTAATTATTAATTATCATGTGTTGAATATTCATTTAACACAATTTTTGCATACTCTAGTATAATTTACATAATAATGATTTTATATATAGATGAAATGGTGCGAATTATTAATGATCGTGATTATAACGATTAGCTAACTCCTTTCCCTACTATGAATTTGTTTTCTTTAATCTTTGCTTCTCAATTACTATTCTTTTTCATATGATTGCTTTTACTTTTTTGGACTTAAAATCGACCTTTAATCTTTAGCTATAATTGACGCTTTTTTTGGTATCTTTATTCATTTGGATAATAATAGTACTATGATAATTCCTTGTTTTAAAAATAACATGATTTTGATAATAGCACTATAATACTTGTTACAAATATATTTAATTATTTACTAATTGATACAACGTATTTTTATTGTTTGTTTTAAACTTACATGGAGAAGTTCATTGATATATCTAAAATAATTAGTGACAGTGTTTGTATTATTAATGAATTATTTAAAAATAAATATTATTTATTATAAATATTATCTACAGTTTGAATTATTTAAAATTTAGATGAAATCTTTTATTAAAATTATTTAATTTTTAAATAATAAAAAATTAATCGAACTAGAGGGAGGAGCAACGGTGCATTAGAAAAAATAAAACATTGGTTTAGGATCTAATGCCTAGAAGTAGATAATTTTCGACCAGAAAGCTCGGTATTGTCAAGGTATTTCCGCCGATAACATGTCAAGGTATTCTTCCGACCATCCGGTAAAATATTTCCTCCGGTATCCCCTCTTCATCGAAGTTGTTACCGTCTCCTTTGGAACTGGAGCTCTTCTTTACGTGGCTTTCTTTGACGAGTGTAAGACCTTTGGCGTCTGCATTTAGTTCCCATTTTGTTGGAGAGTTCCTGAGACACTTCGTGCTTGTAGGGTGGATTGCAGGAACGATAATGTTCCTCGGAGAATGTTTTACGAGGTTCAGTGGTATAAGTTGTTGACATAGTAGAGTGTTCATGGTTTCTGGAACTGTTTTTCTCGAAGATAGGTATAGGCACTTTATTCGTCCTCGTTGACGATTATAAGATGCATGAAACGTCCTCCTCCTCCTCCTCTTGTACCTCGAAGACATTGGCCACGTCGAGTGGTAAGAGTGACCTTGGTGAACTTGTAACAGGAGTTCTTGTTTGTGTCTCCTCTAACGTCAGCTTGTGTGTCGTATCTTTGTAGTACATCGTTCAAGATGCACGACACAAGCCGGAAGGAGCCTAAGTTTAGGATAAGGGATGCTGACATCAGGAAGGATTTTCTTTAACTTTTTTCCTTTCCATTAACCTACTCTTGGTTTCTTCTATATATTATTTTGATTTGTCGTGCCACCCAGAAGCTTAGGTCTATGCTTGTTTCTGTTGATACGGGTTTTCCAAAGACGCAAAGGGCAGGAGGTGCTGCTTCTGGTGTTGGAGCCCTTCTTTGAAGCCCGGGAGCACGTCGCATAATTTTAGGCCTAGAAGGAATGAACATATGTTCCAAAGTTTCAGGAAGCGTTCCAGGGTGAGGCTCGCACTCGGTGCTTTCCGTGGGCTCGCCATAGAAACACCAATGGAGTGATCAGTATTTGTTTGTTAACTCACTTCCAATGTTTGTTTTTATCTTTGTCTCTTCTTTGGAACTCCGCAGATATGGTTGCTGTCGTCAACAAGATTAACGTCACAGCCTACAAGTCGCTGTTAAAGTCATCCCTAAATCACAGTCGTAGGAGGAGGTTTCAATAGATATGGGGGACTATGGAGTGATCGCCCAAGCCTGGCGTTACCGGAGGGTGTAGCTTGTATACCTGCACTACATGCGAGGTACGCTTTGTCAACTTATGCAAATATTTGACACTTCAATTGTCTTTTCGGGCAGCTGGCTCGAAACTCCTGACGAGTCTTCTATTGCGACTGGGTTGATTGGCAATCTTTCTTTTCCTTGTAAGAGCAGTTGGTTATACCACTTTTTAACTTGCTACTTTTTCCTACACGGTGGTCCGTTTAGAGTCCCTCCTAACCAAAGTCTTTTTACAAAGTTTTTATCTAGAGCGCATTTATTTCTGACACACTGCTTCTCAGGCTAAGCATTCTCTGTTAATTGCATTGCCTTTTTAGTAAAAATGTCTCTCGATAGCGTAAGATCATTACTACATTGCCCTCTTTATTTGCATGTTTCTTCAACTGCTATTAATATTTGCTACTAGTAAATTGCGTTTCTATCACTCTTATATATATGCTTTCATGCTTGGCTTTTGTTCACTCCACCTTCCTGTGTTGTTTGGCTTTTTGATTTCTCGTGGTTGACTCTTGTGCTAAACTTTATTATTCCTCATTAGTGTTATTATTTTTATTATTATTATTAGTAGTAGTATTTTTTTATTATTATTATTGTTGTTGTTGTTGTTGTTTTTATTATTTATTTATTTATTTATTATTATTATTATTATTTATTTTTATTAGTATTTTTTATTTTTTATTTTTATTATTCCCATGTGTTGTTTTCTTTAGTAATACTTGAATTTATTTTAGCTGTATTATTGAGATTTTTTTAATTACTATTGTTATTTAGTGATTTGCTTTTATTTTATCTTAGAGGTGCGGCTTAAAGTATCGTTCCACTTCATTATTTTAGTATTAGGTAAATAGTAGGCTCGGGTTGTTTAAAGGCTTCTTAGGAGTAGCCCTAAAGTGACGGCCCAAGGCAGGAGGATGTCTTTAATTCACGCGGTTGGATCCAGTGCGAGTGGGTCGATGCGTGTCGTAGGCTGGGATGAATAAGGACAAGACATACTGAGAGTCAGATCTTGGAATATTGGGACCCTCACGGGTAAGTTCTTAGAACTAGTGGACATTTTATACAAGTATAGGATACAAATTGCCTATATCTAAGAGACAAAGTGTGGGCAGGAGCTAAAGCAAAAGAGATAAGAGGTTTCAAACTATGATACTCAGAAAGTACATGAAAGAAGAATGGGGTAGGTATCCTGGTGGTTAAGGACCTTATCAGTAGAGTGGTAGGATTATAAGAATAGATGATAAGATTCTGGTGGCTAAAATTGTTTTTAGCTAGGTGATTCTCAATGTCGTTTGTGCATATACACTGCAAGCGAGTTCAAGAATTCAACAAAAACGACTGTTCTAGGAGGCGTTAGAAGGGGTACTACAACAATTTGCTGATATGGAGCAAATCATCCTTTGAGGTGATTTTAATGGACATCTAAGAGCTGGTACAGACGGTTATTCAGGTGCACATGGGGGCTTTGGATACAGCATTAGAAATGAAAACGGGATTGCTTTATTAGACGTAGCCGTGGCTTACGAGTTAGTTATCGCAAATTTCCTTTTTAAGAAAAACGAAGCACACTTGGTAACTTTTCAAAATAGCTCCTCCAAGACCTAAATAGACTATCTCCTTGTCAGGAGCAGTACTAGATCATGGTGCAAAGATTGCAAAGTCCTACCAGCTGCATGCATATTAACTCAACATAAATTACTAGTTCTGAATTTCGGTGTCAAAGGATGGTGGTCACAGCATGTTACCCAGCAGTGTCACCAAATTAGGTGGCGGCGGTTAAAAGGGGACAAGTTAGAACGATTTAGGTATCAAGTTAGGACAAATACCACATGGTCTGTGAGTGGGGTTGCAAATCTGATGTGGATGGTGTCGCCTCTGCAGTGCATGCAACTGCAGCATATCACCTAGGAGTTTCCAAAAGGGTTCCCAAAGGGCGAGGAAGAGGGCGGATGGAAGGTTGGTGGTGGTCGGGAGAGGTACAGGAATCGGTTAAAGCAAAGAAGAGAGCTTTTAAAGACCTTTTAGCTAGTCCAACAGAGGCGGTGAGGGAAATTAACAGAGTAAGGTATGGATTAGCAAAATGGAAGGCTAAGAAAACTATCGTAGTGGCTAGAGGGGAGGCATATAAGGCCATGTACAAGGATTTAGATACGCTAAGAGGAGCACAAAATATTTTCAAGCTCTCACGAGATAAGGCACATGGGACGAAGGTTTTCAACCAAGCTGGTTGTATTAGGGATGAAGTAGGACAGGTACTCACAGAGACCTAAGAAATAAAGAGGAGATGGCAGAGGTACTTTCAAGGATTGTATACCGAAGATATAGTGGGCTACGTGGAGTTAGGAGAACCCTCTGAGACTGGGCATGTTCCTAATAGGTGCACAGGGGTAAGGATCACAAAAGGAGAAATTACGAAGGCGTTGAGAAGGATGAGGAGTGGAAAGGCAATGGGGCCTGGCGAAATCCCCGTAGAGTTATGGAAACGATTAGGAGGTGTTGGTATTGTATGGTTAGTTCATCTGTTTAATGTGATTTTTGAGTCGGGCACAATGCCAGATTAATGGAGATTAAGTCGGTTGATCCCCGTATATAAGGCTAAAGGGGACATCCAAGAATGTCATAACTATAGAGGCATTAAACTATTAAGTTATACCATGAAGCTGTGAGAGAAGGTAATTGAAGCGAGACTCCGAAGATTTACATCTGTATCGACCAACTAATTTGGATTTATGCCTAGTTGGTCCATGACAAAAGTGATACATCTACTTTGTAGACTCATGGAATGCTATCGGGAATGCCAACGAGATCTGCATATAGTTTTTATCAATTTGGAGAAGGCGTATGATAAGGTTCCTAGAGCACTCTTATGGAGATGTTTGGAGGCCAATGACATTCCTGTCAACTATATTAAAGTAATTAGGGATATGTATAATGGAGCGTTGACTGGCGTAAAGAGGATATGAGGGGATACGAAAGCATTTTCTATCAGTGCTGGTCTCCACCATTGTTATGTGCTAAGTCCTTTGTTGTTTACATTAGTGTTAAATGAAATTACCAAACATATTCAAGGAGAGGTACCTTGGTGTATGTTATTTGTGAACGATATTGTCTTAGTAGAGGAGACCAAGGAAGGGGTCAATGCCAAGCTGGACTGCTGGAGAGATGCGTTAGAGTGAAAAGGTTTTAAAATGAGCAGGTCTAAGATGGAGTCTGTAGCATGCAACTTTTCAGGGAACCAGATAGAGCATGAGGGGGCGGTAGCAATTGAGGCCGACATTATACCACAGCGGACGAGTTTTAAGTATTTCGGCTCTGTCATCCAGAGTGATGGTAATATGGATGCCGATATAACACATCGTATTAGATCAGGTTGGGTCAAATGGAAGAGTGCATAAGGGGTTTTATGTGACAGGAAGATTCCTTAAAAACTCAAGAGGAAGTTTTATAGAATGGTGATTCGTCCCACCATGTTATATGGGGCAGAGTGCTGGCCTGCTAAGCGTAGGCATATAAGACAGTTATTGGTAGCAGAAATGCGTATGCTCCGGTGGATGTGTAACATTATAAGGAGAGATAAGGTCTGAAACCAGGTGGTGAGAGATCGACTATAGGTAGCCAACTTTGTCGATAAGTTGAGAGAGACTAGGCTTAGGTGGTATGGTCATGTGCGAAGGAGACCTACCGACGCTCCGGTACGAAACTGCGAGGGAATAACTCTTACTGAATGTAAGAAGAGAAGAGGGAGGCCTTACAAGAACTGGCGGGAAATGATCAAAGAGGATATGTCAAAATTGGCACGTAATAAGGTAGTAGCTAGTTATAGAAAAGTTTGGAGGGATCGAATACGGATAAATGATTAACCGTACCAGATACTCAAAAGCAGTACAATAGTTCCTAGGAGATGTTGGGGCACACTGTGCAGTTTACACGACAGGTGCAGTACGAAGCTGCGAGGGAATAACTCTTAATGAATGTAAGAGGAGAAGAGGGAGGCCTTACAAGAATTGGCGGGAAATGATCAAAAACCACCCTGATAGGGTTTTTGAGGATGACCACCTTACTAACTGCGAGATAAGGAGGAATTGGATCTGGTAGCCTATTCGGTTCGCATAGCGTGACCCCCTTCAGGTATTCCCCATTCCTTGTTTTTTTCCATTTATTTTTTGGTGATTTTTCTGTAACTTGCATCATTCGTATATTGTCTCATTTACATGTGAGTTCACCGAAAACAGTTTCTCTACTATGTAGGGGTAAGACTGCATACTACCGAATCTCCCCAGACCCTGCTTCATTGCGAAATTTCGGACTGGGTGATGATGATGATAATCAAGTTTCTAATCACCGAAGCTCAATCAAGCTTAAGTTTGTTTGAGCCTTAGGTTTGGGCTATTAGTTTGCAGTACAATTGGGCTCTAGCCCACCTAAAACCCCAAGCTAAATTCAAACTTGCTTAGTTATTTTTTAGCCCAATTTGGCCCAATACCAAGCCTAAAAGGGACAAAGAACTTGCCCCACGTTAACCTGATCTCAAGACCTCACATTTCACTTGGCCAATTTCATCCCACGAAAGTATATAGATAAATACGCAAGTTCCTAAGCAGCCTACCACTCCCACCTCTTTAGAAAAGGGACTTTCAGTTACCTCTGCTATATAAAAAGGACTTTGTGTTTGAATAAAAAGCAAATAATCTTTACTACGCAAGATTTTATTGCTGATTTTATAATAGAAATCCTTACGGGGTGGAGAGCTTATCCTTGCGTCGGAGAAAACTGATCCTTATGCCGATCCAAGGACCAAGTTAAAGCCCACAAAATTGAAGAAAACCGACGGTAAAATGGCCCACGAATTTAGTGGCCGACAACCATCATCCATCTAAAATTTGAAGCGTAGCATTAAAAAATCCAAACAATTTAGAACGAACCTTCGTGCTGAATAGGTTCAATACTTCTTGCGGTATCTTAAGAAACAGTTACCCACTGGTATTTTGCACAAGCTTCATAATTTCAAGACCATATTAACGCTCCCCCATTGCGAGCATTTATCGATTAGTTGCACCATTTTAGGTTGTGAAGATCAGCTTCAAAATTCCCAAATGAATAGAGAGCACAATATGTTATATTTCGAACTTCAGGTCATGTTTTCAAAATTTTAGAAACTAATATTAGGTTATCATTTGAAATCAAAAGAATAATCTAGCAGACTTTAATCATGTCATATTCCTAAAAAAACAGATGAACAGATGCCTAGTTGGAATTCGAGACAAAATGGAACATAATCGAAAAATATAGTGCATAATAACATGCTGGGAGATACTGAATGGTAAGGTTCTAAAAACACGAACTGATACTTTCCGCAGTCTCTTCAATGAAACCCATAATCTCTTAAGTCCTAGATCAACCTGCCACGTTTCCACAAAAACCCAAATGCCAGGCATAACCAAAAAGATGAACAACGCAAATGCTGAGAAGAGGCAAGCCAAGGAAATTCATATCCTTCTTACCATATGTGAAACAAAATGGGGTCTTAGAGAGGTCCCAAGTGTTTCGAAGTGCGGTACAACCCTGATATAAAAATTTCTCGATGCCTTTAACTGTTGCCTGAGCTTGCACTAAGAACATTGCAGCTTGCATTCTTCAGCTGTTTGTTGACAGCCTACCAGATTAAAAAGCAGTACCAACGACGGCACTAAAAGAGAGCAACTTTATTCACTGTCATGGTAGCAGAAACAGAATCATCCAAGCATTTGCACTTTTCAACTGGATCAAGCCACAAAAATTTCCTTCGCCAAACCTGTACATTTACCTTCGGTATTAACCCGAAACCAATGACCTTGTTCAATCAATCAACTGACTAGAAGGATATTTTCTAATACTTGAATGGTTTTCCCATACAGCTACAATCTGACATCCTACTACTACGACAACAAGCTGATCAAGTTTCTTTTCCTTGATTCTTTCCAGTATTCTCATTCCAATCAAATTACATTCTACTTTCCCTGCCTGAATCAGAGACTGCTTAATTCTCCTTCATAGGATTGTATTTGATGCATAGTTTGTTGTCAAGAGCAACTCAACTGAGAATGCAACCTCTGATCAATGGATTCCAATATCCCACCAGGGAGCATGACAACACAATTAATCGGAAGATGGTCCACTGATTAGCAGATAGGCAGCCTCATACTTGTGACAAGTAGTGGTAAAGACCCAAAGGCAAGTGTTAGTGGACTTCATATGACATCCCTTCTTACCAGTTCATGGTTGTAAATTTGTTGCCGCAGAAAATGCCATGGGAGGACGAATCCTGCAAATTAGAAAGTATGACTTGATAGTTGAGAGGGATATATAAAACTATTATCCAACGTGAGGACCAAAACATCAGACAAATAAATAAAGCTGAAGTAAACATGGGTTCTTTTTTTCTAGGAAAGTTTACATAGGCTCTTTTCAGCTAGCAAACTTCTCTTCTATGTTAAAACTAGAGCAAATGCAGGACAATATTTGATTGAAACAGGAAGCATGAATGTCAAGCAACAAATTATTGCAAGAATCTAACAACTATTTCCATATGTTGGCAAAGAGGTGGAATAAATAATCATAAAAGTCTGTCAGGATCAATTTCTCTGCATTAGCATTCTAACATGACCAAATTAAAAGTTGGAAAGAAATGCACACAAGGGAATTGAAATATTGCTAAACAGATCACCTTTGAAAAGTTTTGAAGCAAAGAAGAATTTGAAAGAGCTATTGTGTAGCTGATACTTAGAGGTCAAGCTAGGAAAAATTCTAATGCATAAAGCAATTACTAGCTTGTAATATATCCCCAGCCACTTAATAAGCACTATTAATAATTACCAGTATTTTGAGCTATAACCATCCGCTAGCAACTGAATTCCAAAATAGGTGACCATAGCCAATCAACTTAAGAGCGATCTTGCTCATTACCAATGCATTTGGCAAGAAATTTCTATTAACCCTGCAAAAGAGTAGCTGCCAGAATACCTCGGATAACATTCTAGTTTTTGTGGCAATTTGAAGCATCCCATATGTGACCAATGATTATGCTCAACTTTACATCCTTCTACACTATGGTAGAGAAATTTGGAAGAAGTGGACAGGAGATGGACATTCTCAAGTCTCCATGACATCAAAAATACTAAGGGCCGGGAAATGAATAACATTCAAGCAACTTTTAAAGACATTAATTGGCCAAATGATACTGTCTTGTCTGGTGATGAAAAGAAGAAATTGATGGATAAAAGCTTCAAATTTAATTCTTCACACATGGAGGCACAAATACAATATCTTTATGAGTCAATTACGACATCTATATACACAGCACAGGAACCAAACTTATGTTGGTATCCTATGACAACCAACATGTCTGTAGTCACCTTGTAAAGTAATGCAACCAAGTTTCATCAGGTAACAAGTGTATCAGAGCCCAGGAAATGCATTAAAAGCCATCTTGATGAGAAACATACTGGAAGGCACCGTCCTGTGTCCCCAAAGATTTTGTTCCCTCTACTGAGTTATCCAAGAATCTTCTAGTCCAGATCACAGTAAAATCATACCGCATGATAATTGTCCGCCGTGCTGTTAAATGCAGCTCTACAACAGGATTCCCATAGAAAAAGCCAGTATTGAACTTCACTCAAATGCACTGACAATAAGTTTACAATCTTGATCACTTGGCACTATGGCGCTGCAATGCTGAAATCCAACTACTTGAGGGGCCAATTTTACTGTTATTTCCGTGACCAGGATTTGGTGCTTCAGTTTGAATGATAGGTTTTGCTACATTTCTTATCGAAGTGCCAGCAAGTGAATATGAGGTGGATGGTATATTTGCCTCACCTGCCATCTAAAAGAATAGGTCTTCAATCCGTCAAATTTTCAGCATTTTAGTGCAATTTGATGCAATAACAGCATTAACGATATAGAGCCTGTTTAAGAGCCCCAATCAGAAAATGAACTTCTAGAAGAGACATAAACCTTAAGTCAGAAGTTCTAAATTAAAACTTCATTCTGTAAAATCATAGCAAAATTGGGCAAGGTTTACCAAGGAAGAAATTGGTCTTAGGAATTTTTATCAGTAATCTATACACAACTTGCATGCTTGGCTCAGACTTACATGCTTGTCAATCTGACTGTCGGAAGTAAAATTTTTGGCTGTTCCTGATTTCAATTCCATTCGTATGCCAGCACCAGAAGACTGCACAACCTCAGTCGAGTAAGGAGGATTACTATTTCCTGCAGGTCATAACAACTCATATTAGTTCCCCGACAAGGAAGAAGCTCAGCTAAAAACCAACTAACAAAATAACTATGGCACAAATGGAAAATCAAGATTCACTTAATAATGGTAAAATTTTGAAGGACAAAATCTATCACATAACTGTGAATTTACCATGCTAGCCACTGGATTATTTTGAATGATGATAAAGCTTTCTCCTACTAAATACTTAAAGCTTTCTCCTACTAAATACTTTTCAGCACCTATTTCGTGTGGCATAAAAAGATTGGACAGTGTGGAATAGTTAATCTAAAAATGGTTGTTTGAAGGTGTGGTGATGAAGCTGCCTCTACTAATTAATTCTCACTACCAGTTTTTTTGTGTACCAAGATGATTGAACTGTGTGGACTGATAAATCTAAAACGTTTGTTTTAAAACTTCTAAAACGCTTAACAGTATGTAGACCATGGATTGGACTTAAAAGAAAGTCACTGAACTCATAATTATCCAAGGCCACCTCTTTTTCTTTCTTTCTTTCTCGAAAGACAGAATTTCAGTCATGAATATCTGCAGACAACATAAGGCAAGTTCTGACCTTGGAGATTTTCCATGTCTTTTGGAACTGCATGACTGCTACTTGCTCCAGGAACTGGCTGTAATACGAGAACTTTAAAATTTCAGACTTCTATATGGCTATTCCCCAATTTTAAACGAAAAATACATTTCTTTATGCAGAGATAAAACTTGAAGCCATATTTATGCATCAATTGTAGCATGAGTTTTACAACAAATAGAAGATGCAAGTTACTAACAGACAAGCGAGGCTGACTTCTTCCCTTCTGTGACTGCTGGTATTTGATGATGGTCCAATCAAATATATAATCAAATTCCAATCCTGCAACAGATATCATGAAGATTCCCATTAAAATACTAATCAAGATGTATTCAATTGTATTTTTTATGACATGGAGAGTGATCAGATTTCGTGAAGGTCTGCAAAATTGCTTGATTTTCTATATTCCAATTCAGTACAAAATCTTGGTTCAAAATTGATTGCAATTCTTGCAAGTTGTAGTGGCTGTATCCTGGTAGATCTTGAAATGAAAATCTTTGGTTGTCCTAATATACTATAGATTGATTAAATCAAACTCATCAATACCTTCACGTACAAGCAAGTCACGAAATAGACGCTTCAAAAATCCATAATCAGGTCGCTGGTCAAATGTAAGTGAATGGCAGTAGTGAAGGTAAGAAGCAAATTCCACTGGATGACTTTTACACAGAACCTGTAAAGAAATTAATGCGTGAAAAAATTGAAACCTTAAGTCCTAACGAATATTCTCCACAATAGAACTGAACCTCAATAGGAGTTGATAATTTCTTCTCACAAATTTTGTCGTACTTCTGTTTCTTTGTGGCAGCTTTTAAGCCCTGCCATGGAAGGCTACATAAAGAACTTTCGTCAGCTCAAATCACAAACTCCTATATGCACACAACCTAAGATTTTATTCTGATCTCAGCAATAATACTGGATATGGAAACAACTATCCAGGCTGAGGAGAATAGAAGATTAGGTATACCAGAGACCAATCTACAATAAGACATACCTTCCTCTAAGAAAATATAACATAACGTAACCAAGTGACTCCAAATCATCTCGGCGGCTTTGCTCTACAATTAAGGAATGAACGAGGTTATGTGGAAGCTCATGCAAAACAAAACTAAGTACGTTTATGTGAGTATCTAAGCGCATAAACTCTTAACTTGCTTTCAAGAAGACTATAATTTAGCTTACCAATTCCCAGGTGTGTATTGCAACTGGCATAACGTGCAGTTCCAGTTAAGCTTTTGTTCTCCCTACAAAGAAGAAAGTTAGAAGGGCTTAGGTAAAATCACATTTCATAAGCCCCCCTTCTTTTTATCTTCATCAATTCCAAAAATAATAGGAATCTCATGATCCACAGTCAGTATACACAAAGACTTACTATATAAACGAGTAGAAAATGATTAACTCGCAAACAGTTACCTATAAGGTATATGGCGATTTGTTGTGGCATCTCGATATCGTTTTGCAAGCCCAAAATCAATTATGTAAACCTGAAATGAGCAATTCAGTAAGAATAACATAACCTGATAATAAGTCTATAGAAACACCAATAAGGCATCACAAATCATTACCTGATTGGCTTTCCTGCCAAGACCCATCAGGAAGTTATCAGGTTTTATGTCTCTATGCAGAAATCCTTTGGAGTGAACATACTCTATTCTCGTAATCTGGGGGAAAAAAAGAGATGGGAACATATCATTAGGAAACAGTTCTACGTACGTAAACGAGTTAGATATATATCTCCCAATTGAAAAAACACAATCACGAAAGAGCTAATTCGGAAAACAAAAAAAACAAAAAAACTGATAGGAAGCATAATTAGCAACTGAACTACGGTATAAAGAGCAGAGTAGTTAGAAGCAATTGTGAAGAACGGAGTGGCAGTATCTGCTTTTGATCTTAAGACTAATTACGATATGACCAAGCCAAACTTACCATCTGATCGGCCAACATTAGCACGGTTTTTAGAGAGAACTTTCTCCCACAATAGACGAACAAGTCCTCAAGGCTTGGTCCAAGCAAATCCATCACCAGAACGTTCTCTTCCCCATCAACACCAGCCCATTTTATCCCAGGGATTCCGCCTACCAAAAAAGCACGATAAAATTACGGACACTCATTTCTCCAAAAGTTTTAACCAAAACAAAACAGTCAATCCGAACACATACTTCCTCCTTGAAGAATATTATATAGCTTAGCCTCGTAAAGCAATTGGGGGTGTTTCGTCTTAGTATTCTCCTGCAAAGCAACACACATCAAGAACTAGCAAATAAACACTAAAAGTAACAAATCGACAGCGAGATCGGCTTAAAGCTCCCCAAAAACAAATGCAAAATATGAGAGGAACTGACGATCTTAACCGCTACGATCTCGAACGTATCGATATGTGTAGCTGCCAAAGGGAAAAACACCATAACGATAATCAATAAGGTAAGCAACAGAGATGCGTGAGTGTAGTGGAAAGAAGACTGACCGAGAAAGATCTCGCCGAAGGATCCGTTGCCGATCCTGCGGCCAAGCTTGAACTTGCCACCGACGAATCTTTCCATCTAGGGTTGGAGCATGAAAAGAGACAGAGAATTGAATAATAGATATGATTGTTTGGGTGTTGACGAGGGAGGGAAAAAAGAGAGACTAGGAAGAGAGTTTTCGGAATGTGTGAGAAACTAAAACCACAGAAAGAAACGGTGACTTAATACATTAGCTGCACTACTAAGAATATAAGACGGCTGGATTTGGTGAGTTGAGTTGGCTGCTTACGTTATAAATGATACGGGGTATTTTCGGGCTCTCATGAATTATATTTGTTACTTTATTACAATATAAAGAGGTGACTAATTTATTTTTCATAAATTTGGAAATTAAGCACAAGCACTACAAAGGCATTGCAGATTTGGACAACAAAAGAGTAATCAAACAAAATACTAATATCACTATTAATTATTATATACATAATAAGTTCAATGATATTCAAAGAAAATTAAATTTTATTATATTGAAATTATTGTAAGTTATTCTGGAAATTAAAAGTTTGATCGTCACATACATCATCATGTTTATATTAAATTTAAAAAGATCTCCAAGGAGACATAATTTTTAATAAAAGAAAAGGTAACGGCAGTCATTACATTAGATTAGGACATGCGGTTTCCAGTTCTCGCTGTGGCGCGCGCGGCGGCAGGCATTTAATATGTTCATGCAAACGGCGCTGCTTTTCTTTCTTTTGAAATTATCAGATGGCATAGGAAACGGCAGAATTTAGCCACGTCAGATGAATGTATAATTAATCTGACAGTTTTGGCCTTAGAATGAAGGTAAACGCTATCTTGCTATCATAAGTTTGTTGGGACCCACAGAGTACATGTGGATCGTATGTTGCATGTATAGTAAAAGGAGAGGCAAACGAGGAGGAGGAGGAGGACTAATTTATTAGCTAATATTTATATTCTTCAAATAGAAATGCTTTCTCGACCATTCAAAATATTCCAACTCATCGTCAGATCACCTATAATGTATTTATTTTTAATAATTAAACATTTAAAAGATTCAATTAATATTAAAAATAATAAGTTAAATTTAAATATAATTAACAAAATCCTAAAAGTAAACATTTAACTAAAAATTGATTATAGTTTATAAGCATTAATTAATTTATAAAAATAGGTTGATTGATAACTAATTTTATTAAAATAAATTAAATAAAAAATAATCGAATTAAAATTTTTACTAATAAACTAATTAAAATAATTCGATTCTTTAATGATGGATTAAACCCAAAAAAATAAAAGTTACTCAATCGCGGACATAAATTTGCGAGGGTGCTTAGCACTCTAGAAAACGAAACAATTACATCATTTATTATTAGGCTGTTCTGTTTTAATTAATTTTCAACAGCTATTGTTTGTTACTCTGTATTAACCTGGTGAAATTTATCTAACAAGTTGACCGCACTCGCACAGGGAAGAGAGCACACACGAAATTCCAGGAATAAATAAATCAATATCAGTTCACTGGCCTCGCCAATGGCCCCGGCCATGTCCGACGACGTCCAGAAGATGGTGGCGATAGGCCTAGTGTGGGGCGCCACCAACGCCCTAATCCGCCGTGGCACACTCCTCTGGGATCGTAAGTCGGTAAAATCGTCACCGCCATCGAACTCACAAAAACTGCACCGGAAAATTCTGTCGGCGGTCAAGAACTGGGTTAGCCTTCTGTTCTTCTGGCAATACTCGGTTCCTTTCTTGATCAACCTCTCGGCGTCTGCTACATTCTTCGCCATCTTAAGCGACGCCCCAATTTCTCTGGCTGTTCCCGTCACCAATGCGACAACGTTTGCTGCGACTGCTGTGTCCGGGATGCTTTTGGGGGAAGAGATTCGTGTTGGGTTCGCTTTGCTGGGTACGGGTTTTATTGTGCTAGGCGTTTGGCTTTGTATTGCGTGACTGCTTGATGCTCTTTAGATGATACGATTAAATGATTTTGGGTTCTTGCCTTGTTGTTGGTTGGAAGGTACAGTTAATTCTTTTTCAGTATTTTGCTAGTTGGTTTAGGGAGCTATTATGTTGTGATCACTTTCTAACAGATTATTCAGGTTCTGTTTATGTTGTTTTTTCATTTGTTGTACAAGGTAATAGAAATTGCTTGTGGGGCGAGTAGGATCCTTTCTTTGGGTGTTCATTTTCGGGTAATTAAAGAGAAATGCTCTTTTCTGATCTCGGGATTGTCTCGAAGATGTATGGGTTACACAGACATCTCTGAATGAGAAGAATGTAATGTAGTGAAGAAACATGGAGTAGAAAACAACCCCTATTGACAATGAAAGAGAATAAAATCAATATGATCAACAAAGAAAATTGGTTGCAAGATTAATTCTCAATTGTTTGGCGGTCATGAGAGAAAAAAAAAATGAAGTTGGTAACTTATGCGTCCTAGAATGCAATATTTGATCCTTTAACTTAAAACCTGTTTGTGTCTTTGCAGTAGTTGCAGGTCACGTAGTTCTCTTACCCACTTCATCTGGCCCTGTTTGGCAGGGTTAACTGGCTGTATGTGGGTAATGTCCACCAATTAGCAGGTTTTTAACTTTTAACTGCACATTGGCCGATGCTGATCGGTCCATTCCACTTGCAAGCTCAGGGCCAAAAAATGACGGTAAGTTGCTGTGAACGGTGCACCACTGCAATCAATCTTAACTAGTCCACCTCTTGTTGCCCAATTGTCTGCATTCCATAAGCTAGAATAAACCCTCGTTACTTGTTTGTTTGAATAAGCTATCCCCTCATCTTTTAGTTTAGGGATTTTATCTAAATACCACC
>JAOSBN010000178.1:11042014-11057983 GCA_027563595.1 Erythroxylum suave | reverse complement strand
AATGGGTCTTGATCTATGTGATAATGAAGGATCTGGTGTGCAAGAAATATGTCAACAGGGGATATAAGAAGAGACAGATATAAGAAGAGACAGTCATGAATGACAAAAATCAGATGGCTAAAGCTAGTACTGAGGAGTTGGGAACTACCCAAAATGTTGCAGCATTTACAGTCTTGAATGAAAAAAATTAGATGGCTAAAGTAGGTAATGAGGAGTTAGGAACTTTCCAAATTGATGTAGAAATTACTGACTTAGATATGAAGAAACCCAGTAAAAGCTAAATCTTTTGCTATTAGCAGTATAAAAGAAGTTTATAAGGAAGGCAAGATAGTGGAAATGGAGGACAATAAAAGGGATGATATGAAGGCAATCTCATCTTCTTCATCTTCGACTACTATAGAAGAGAGAGAGAATGTAGAACAATTCAATAGCGTTAAAAGGAGGAAGGGTACCAGAAGTAAGGGCCAAAGCTCCAAACCCCTTAGACTATGATAGCAGAATGGAATGTCAAGGGACTTAACTGCCCCAAAAAACTCTTATCCTTAAAGGATTTTTTGGGTAAGGAAAACATTTTGGTTTTTGCTATTTTGGAAACAAAAATTTGGTTGGAGAATCTCAAGATTCTTAAAAACCTAGGAAATAAGTGGCAATTCCACACTAATCATCAAGCTCATGTTTTTGGCAGGATTATTATTGGGTTTGATCTTCGAATAGTAGATATTTAAGTGTTGGAAGTGGAGGTACAGGTTATGCACATGAAATGGCAATTTGTGGAGCATAACTCTTCCTTTTTTTGCGTCAGTAGTATATGAATTAAACCATAGGTTTCAAAGAAAGGAGCTTTGGGTGAGTTTACTAAGGTTCTAAGAAGGGTGCCAGGTCCTTGGCTCATTTTGGGAGATTTTAATTCTACTTTATATAGAACAGAGGCAGAAGGTTATTATTCCTTAAAAAAATACTCTATCGATTTCAAGGAATGTCTTGATCAATTAGGAGTCCTAGATCTTAAGACTATTGGACACTTTTACTCTTGGAGTAATAAGCAGTCTAATGGATGGGCACTTAGGAAAAAGCTTGATCGTGTTATGGTTAACCAAGCATGGCTCCAACATTTCTTGGAAAGTAAAGCCTTCATCTTAGACCCTATGATTTCGAACCATACCCCAATGTTGGTAGGGGACTTGTTCCTAAAGGTGAAGCGTTGCCATCCATTTAGATTTAACAAATATTTGGTGAATGTAGAGGGGTTTTAGAATTGTGTTAGGGAAGATGCAGCAGCTATTGTAAAAGGAACTCTTCAATTTTGATATATTCAAAAGCTGAAACTAATCAGAGATGCCTTAAAGCTTCTAAAGAACTAGACTGGGGAGAGCATTTTACGGACTATATCAATAGCTAGAGAAAAACTTTCTCAACTCCATAATAATCTCTCTCACAATCCAGGGGATATGCTTTTATTATCTCATGAGAAAGCGGCCTTGTCTGCCTATTTGCAAACCCTAATCAATCATACCGGTATTATGGAATAGAGGGCTAGGGAAGTGGCTTAAGGAAGGAGACATAAATATTAAATTATTCTTCAGCTCAATTATTGCTAAGGAGAACTGTAATTCTATAAAGGAAATTACTTTACCAGATGGGAGGAAGTTAAGTAAGCATGAGGATTTGTTGAAAGAAGCTGAGAATTTCTTCAAAGATTTTTGTCTCATAGAATGTATCTATGAATACACAAAACTTGGACTCCATTATTCAAAATAGACTATCAAATGAAGAGAAGACCTTATTAACAAGAGCAGTGGAAGATTTGGAGATAGAAGGTGCAGTCTTCCAAATGAATCCTAAAAAAGCTCCTGGACCTGATGGATTTAATGGTTTCTTTTATCATAAAGCATAGATTGAGGTTGGTCATATGGTGAAAGCAGCTATTAAAGAGTTCTTTTCTTCAAGAGCTCTTCTAAAGGAGATCAATAAAACCTACCTCTACTTAGTCCCTAAACTAAGCAATCCAGTAACCTTGGAGGATTATAGACCTATTACATGCTCTTACTTCATTTATAAAGAGATCGCAAAGATTATGGCCAATAAATTGAAATCTATTTTGGGGTCCTTGATTAGTGATAATCAAAGTGCTTTCCCAGAGGGAAAACAAATAGGGGATAACATCTCCATCGTACAAGAATTGTTTAGAAGTTACTCAAGGAAGAAATCCCCAAAGAATTGTGCTTTCAAGATTGACTTTAAGAAGGCTTTTGACAGTGTAAAATGGAATTTTATGTTGAGATTGCTAGAAGTGATAGGGTTTCCAAAGGTGTTCATTAAATAGGTATAAGTTTTCATAACTTCCTCATCCTATGTTGTACTAGTTAATGGATCTCCTACAAAAATCTTTCATGGGTATAAAGGACTCAGACAAAGTGACCCTATGTCTCCTTATTTGTCCATACTATGTATGGAAGCTTGAACTTCTTTCTTAAAGTATAACACTGCCAGAGGTTCAGCTTTCAAACTTCACAACCGATGCAAGAAAGTTTCTGTAGTAAACCTTTGTTTTACAGAAGATCTTTTCCTATTCTCTAAGGCTGATGAGACTTCTATCAAGCTCCTGGTTACTTCTTTGAATTTATTTAGTTCTATGTCAGGCCTCACTGTCAATTATACCAAGAGCCTTTTTGTTCTCTCTAAAAGTGTTGATCACTTGGAAGGTTTACTTTCCTCCTTATCTAGTATGCTAAGGACTTATACTCCTTTATGCTATCTAGGTTTGCCAATTACTTCTAGAAGGACTGAGTTTTGTGAATGCTACCCACTCATTGAAAAAATTCAAAAGAGATTGTCCTTTTGGACCAACCGTGCTCTATCCTTTGGGGGAAGGTTATAGTTGGTCAACTCTATACTCAACTCTATGCACACCTATTGGTTCTCAAATATGGTGTTCGCAAGGGGAGTAATCAAATCAGTTGAGAAGCTTGTGAGGAACTTTCTATGGGCAGGAGGTGGTTTGAATAAGGGGTATGCTAAGGTCAAATGGGTCGATGTATGCAGACCTAAAAGGGAGGGAGGACTTGGAATTATTTCTATAATGCTATCTACTAAGACTTTCTTGATGAAGAAATTATGGTCTATACTGTAAGGGGACAATACCTTATGGGTAAAATGATTTCATGCATATATCCTAAAAGGTCAAAGCATATGGTCCATTAACGTTAAGTCCTCCCACTCTTGGTTTCTTTCTCAATTACTGAAGATAAAGGAGAATCTGAGTTCTGAAATCTCATGCAAGGTAGGGAATAAGGAGAAGGCTAGTTTTTGGTTTGATAATTGGTCAGGAAATGGTCTCTTAATCTCTAATCATATTGTAGTCAAGTTACTAAGTCATCTGCCTTTACATGCAAAAGTAAAGGATTTTATCAGGAAGGGTCAATGGGAGGTACCCTCTTAACCTATCAACTCCTAATCAATACATTTAAAGAAACCACCCACAAGGTATTTTCACAACAAAAAATTGTAGGGAATGGCTGTTTCAAAGGAATACAAAGGTGGAATGGTATGAAGTTATTTGGCATAAAGAGCTAAGGCCTGGCCATTCATTCATCCTATGGCTTACTATTCTAAAAAAACTCAGCACTATGGATAGACTATAATTTCTGGAGTTTAGAGCTGAATGTGTCCTGTGTAATATAGGACAAGAAAGTAGGGATCATCTATTTCTCGAGTACCTCAACTTGGAAGACATTTGGTCTTGGGTAAGACAGAAAGGTCTGTCGTCCCTAAACACATCTCATTTTATATTGAATATGTAGTGGTTCAGTATGCTAAAGTCAAATTCTTAGACTAATTCTCTTATTATCCTAATTTCCTTTATGACATGCATTAAGGAGATATGGGTTCAAACTACCAATAGAACTTCACATCAAGTCAGAGAATGCATCTTTGATAAGGTTAGAGCACATATTATCTCCACTAACTCTATCAAAGATTGCTCATCCCAACTTGCAACATAATGGAGATTATAGACATACATACATGTAGAGGACAAGGAAATAAGGTGATATACATAGAAAATAGAACACAGTCTAACTTAACTTCTTCAATCAAGGCAAATAAAAGCCTTCGGGACTTGGAAAAGTGGTAAAGGTTACTTACCTGTTGGAATGCTGGTTAGAAAAGATTCTTCCTAGTCAGGTTTGGCTTGAAGCATCCCAGTCCCTGAAATCAACAGAAAGTTATGTTGTGTAAACCCATACATATAAAGGAGAGTTCCATACTAAATCTCTTGCTTGGGTAGAGAACTTTCCCTGCTGGCCTTCATCGCAGTCCCAGAGCAGTGTCTATTGAGATGGAAAACAACAAAAATGTCATGCCCTAATCACGTTAAGACATCGTTACATGAAGTAGAGAATGTTACCTGTGTGGTGATCTCCTTTACATCGATCTAAGTGTGAAACTATTTTGTGAAGATAAGAAGAGAGCCACTAATGGCACTATTGTTATCATAGTATAATATTTTAGACTTAACAATACTAGCAACTACTTCAAGTTCAATGATGAATTTCTTGATGTAAATTACTTCCTTTTCTGCCTCTAACATTGAAATGTACTTTGCCTTGTTTGTAGAATCTACAATGGTTGGTTATTTGAAACTCTTCCAACTTATTGTACCACCATTTAGAGTGAAGATGTACTTCAACTATGATATACTATCATATTTATCTAACTAAAAACTAGCATATGAATACTTATGAACTCTCAGTTCAGCTCCTTTATAGACTAAGAAAATACCTTTAGTCCTTTTTAAATACTTTAAAGATTTTTTTCATAGTCGCCCATTAAGCATTACTATTCATTGGCTTAAAGCCTATTCGTTATGTTCAAAGCATAAGAGACATACGGTCTAGTACATAATATCACATATATGATTGATCCAATTGCCAAAGCATATGGAACATAATCCATTTTATCTCTCTTTTCTTATATCTTAGGACATATACTATATGAAAGAGAAATCCTAAGCAATATAGGTAAGAATCTCTTCTTAGAATTCTCCAGGTTAAATCTTCTTAGCACCTTATCTATAGGTTGCTTCTCCTATATCTTTCATTAAGAAGTTCTTAGACAACTAGCAATATATCATCCATATATAAGACTAAGAAGATGACTACACTCTTATTAGCTTTCTTATAGACACATGGTTCATCCATAATTTTGATAAAATCAAACTTAATTAGGAAATCTTTTGGATTCAAGACGCTCAGGTTATGCCATATATATAGCCTTAAGCAAACTTCCATTAAGAAATGTTGTTTGGACATCTATATGCCAAATTTCATAATCAAGATATGCGACTATAACCAACAAAATTCTTATGGATTTAATTATAACTATTGGCAAAAAGGTTTCATCAAAATTAAATCCTTATTTTTATTTTTAACCTTTAGTTACTAGTCTTGCTTTAAATGTATGTATATTATCATTTATTTCAGTTTTCTCTTAAAAACCCAATTATATCCTATAGGTATAATATATGGATTTTATTTTAGATCTCATAGCTTCATGCCATTTTAAGGAATTAATGTAAAACATTGCTTCTTTAAAAGTAGTATGCTCATCATCTATGAGGAATACACTTCTCAATATATAGATTTAATTTAGAGGGAGGATGATGTATCCTACTAGTGCATTGCAGACTATGTGTCCCTTGAACCCTCATTTATACATCGTAAGTATCAGCTTGAGGTTCCTATTCCATCTAGATGTGAATTTGTGATTCTTGAACTTCTTTAGGTTTTACCCTACTCTCACTACTTTCATTAAGAATAAATTTTTTTCTAAGAATGCAGCATGCTTTAAGATAAACAACTTTGCTCAAGAGAATAGTAAAATTGATATTCGATACTCTCTTTTGATACCCCATAAATACGCATTTAATTTAGCTTGAAGGATATCAAATTTTGCAAGCTTTACATATGTATTACATCTCCAAATCTTTAAGTGAGAAAAATTTAGTCTACTTCCATTTTATATGTCACACGGTGTCATGTTAACCGATTTGGATGGAACTTTATTCAAAAGGTAGGCATCTTGAAGCATTTCCCCACAAGGAGATAGGAATGATTACATGACTCAACATAGAACGTATCACATATAATAGAGTACGATTTCTGCTCTTAGACACTCGATTACATTATGGAATTCTAGGAGGAATCCATTATGAGAGAATCTCATTCTCTTTTAAGTAACCAAGAAACTCGCGGTCTAAATATTTACCATCTCCCATTAGATCTAAGTGTTTTAATACTCTTAACAATTTGTTTCTTAACCTCTAATCTACATTCTTTGAACTTTTCAAGTAATTCAGACCTTTATTTCATTAAGTACACATAACCATATGTAGAATCATCATAGGTGAATGTAATGAAATATGAGTATCCACCTCTAGCATAAGTAGATATAAGGCCATATACATTTAAATGAATAAGCTTTAATAAGTCATTGGCAAGTTCTTCCTGTCCTCTAATGGTAGTTTGGTCATCTTTCCCAACCAAAAAGATTCATAAGTTTTATATGATCGATAATTAAAAGGATCCAAATATCCTTCTTTATCTAACTTTTGTGATTTTAATTTCACAAATATGACCTAACTTTCTTTTCTTGTTATCTAAGTTAAGGATTTGCCTTTCAAGATCTGATTCATACAGACCATTTATAAATCCAGATGAATAACAACATCATTTTTATAAAAACAATAACTTTTATTCTTAATAATAAAGACAAATCCATTAAAATCTAAATAAGAAATGGAAATGATGTTTTTAGTAACAAATGAAATATAATAACAATTATCTAGTTCTAATTCAAGGTTAGAAGACAAAGTTATAGTTCAAGTTCCTATAAGTAATACGACAACTCTTGCTCCATTTCTAACTTGTCGGTCTACTTCATCTTTTCTTAACAATTTGCTCCTTATTAACATATGTATGTCATTACAAATATAAGATCTACATCATGTATCCAATACCCAATAATGCATAACAGAAGTAAAAAGACTAATCTCAATTATAAACGTACCTGAAGAAACAACTTCCTTAAGCTTCTTATCTTTCAAGTTAGCAAGACAAGCTTTGTAATCCCCATTCTAGTATCCATCATCTCTATAATGTAAATGTGTTCCCTTATCAATGTCCATATTATAGCAACCACATTATGGCTTTTCTTTTTTAACAAAAGCCTTCTATTTCTTATTCTTAATCTTCTTAGAGCTCTTTACATTACTCTTAGAATAATCCTCAATAAGAACAGAACTTGATTCCTTCTTAAAGGATCCCTTTTTAGTTTTAAGCATATTCAACAATTCTTGTAATCACACATCCTTTTTGTGTCCTAAAAGTTCATAATGAACTGTGAAAAGCTTGGAGTAAGAGATTGAAGAATCAAATCAATACTTAACTTATAGTTCATTATATAATCACATTGGCTTAATTTTTCATGATAGCCAATCATCTTCAATACATGCAAATGAATTAAAGATCTTTCTACCATCTTGCATTGACATAATGTTTTATAAGTCTCATAACTTTCCACCTTATTTTTTTTTGCACAAAATAACTCCTTAAGATGTATAATTATAGTTAGAGCATCTATGATTTCATGCAGCCTCTGAAACTCAGGAGATAAGCTAGCCAATATCACATATTTAGCTTATTCAGCATCATCAATATGATGATAATATGACTCCCAAACTTCATTAGTTGCAAACATACTAGGTTTTGGTGGAAGTGGAGTGTCAAGAAAATCCAATTTCTTTTCTTACCTAAAAACACTTCTCTAACTTTGAAACTAGTTTGTGAAATTGGGTCTAGTAAGTTTATTACCATCCAAGATGTAGGGCCCCAAATTGTATCCTATTTAGAATGTTACATGTTCATGAAAGCACATGTATGATACGTGTTAAAAATTGTGATATGATTGAGAATTACATACAGCTTGAATTTTGGTTTAATGGATCATACTTAGTAAATTGGAATTAATTAACAACATTAGAGAATTGATATTTTAAAATGTACATTTGGACTAGGAAAATTATTACGTGGCAAGATAAGTTGGTACATGAAAATTAGAATGACTAAGCCTATGAGTTATTAACATTTGGCAACATTGGTTGAGTGACAAGTGGAACAATCTTAAATGTGACAAATGCTTTGATGACATGTGCTCCTTCAAAATTAGGACACCTAGCAACTTAAATGTCAAACTTATTAGAAGTTTCTGCAACCTTTATTAAACATCTCCACTGAAACTATTCCTCTCCTTTAACTCTGAAGTTTTGCTGAAAATTTGTGCATTATATTCCAAATTCTTAGCCAAATATTGCATTAAGAAAGTAGATTATGTTATCTTCTATGCTGCCTTCTTAGTGCTAAGATTTGTACCTTGATTTTGGACTCATGTTGGTTGCTTGGAAGGGCTAGAATAGCTGGTTCTTTGGAGTTGAATTTGAACTTAAAGAGGTAAGGGAATTCTGAACTTTATAGCATGTATTAATACAAGTGTTATGAGATTTGAATTGACTCAAATACGTGTTAAGATGATGAGAATTGAATACTGGAAAAATGATGCTTATATGATAATTTCTGGTTTAGTTTTTATATGTAAAAGATATTGATTTGTAAGTTACGTAATGAATAATTTTTGAATTGGATCTGGAAATGAAATTGATGTGTAATTGAGACATGAATAAGGTGGATTTGAAGTGGAATTGATGAATTTTGGTAAAGGGGCATTGAAGGTGTATGATGTGAGTTAATTGTAGTGGTTCCACTGAATAGACAACGATATTTTAACCATAACTTGACATGTAGACGTCCAAATCAGGTGATTTTAATTGTAGATTAAACTGCATACATATGTATACAATTTTCACGAAGGAATCGAATTTTATTTTTGTGTCTAAAGGTTTTGAAATTTGGATTGAAGTTGGGGTTTGGTTACTGTCACTGTATGAGAATAGTCTGTAGTACTTTGAGCATAACTCTATAAATACTGAACCAAATTGCATTAATTTTATTTCGTTAGAAACTTAAGACATAGAGGAATATTTGTTTAGAAGAACTTATTGCCCAAAAACCTCAGTTTCCATATCAAAATGGCCATACAAAACTGACCTGAAACTTGTCCTAAAAAAATCTAGAAAAGGGTTAGGAAGGTGAAAAACTTGGTTTTGTGCAATTGCTTACATATATAAGGTTACGGATTTTAACAATGGTTTAATTAAACTTAATTGAGATAAAAATGAACCTAAATGATGTTAAATTAATGGAGTAAAAGGTAAATGAGTTATGGTTTATTAATGAAAATAATTACTTAAAGAATGTGAGGTTAATTAATAATGTGTCTAATGTTGAAAAGAATGATGTGTTTAAAGATGAATGTGATCTTATGAATACCAATCTGTTTCAAAAGGTTTATGTGATGCAAATTGAAAATGATTGTTTATAAATTGGAACTTTATGTCATGATATAGAATGAGAAATACATAATGCCTTTAATGGTACATTATTACAAATGTTTATGCTCGTAAGGTATGATTAGTTGGATGTGCATATATATATATTCAATTTGAGGAAAGTGGAATAAATACATAACGTCTTTTGAATATATATATATATTCAATTTGAGGAAAGTGGAATAAAGACATAACGTCTTTTGCTTATGATTGTGAAATCTGAAATGGATTATTTTAAAACTGTCAAGTCCTAGTCGTGGGTAAATAGGCATGCCTAGAAGGGTTTGTAGCTGCACCTGGACACATTTAAGGTATCGACACTTCGATGTCTCCTGATAATGAAACTTGAATGTCTGAGACATAAGTCTCTCATGATATTGAAACTTCAGTGTCTCCTGATAAGGAGACTTTGGTGATGAGACATAAGTCTCTCATGTTCTGTGATACCAATAGGCATCTCCTGTTTTGGTCCCATTACTCACTTTTGTAAAAAAGATTAGTAGGCTAACTAGTTTTGTGTACTGATAAATGTTCAATTCTGGTATGAGCTAAGTTCAATTCTGATACAGTTAAATGTTGTTCTGATATAAGCAAGATTTGTTCAGATACTTTAAAGTTTTGTTTTGTGATTTTAATATTCTGTTCGGATATCTATAAGTTTTACAGACGTATATTCTATTATTATATGTGCTATTTTGTTATGATGCAAATAATATTGGAATGTTCAATAATTTAAACAATTAAAGTTCTTCTGAGATTTGTTAAGATTCAATACATGAATATGCTAGAAAACTGTTAGAAACAGTTGCCAGTTTATATATTGTTTAGTTATTCCCCACTAAGTTATAAGCTCAGCACGGTGGTTTTACCTCATGTAGGTTTTGATAAGAAGACTTGAGACTGGGACAAAGACAACCATAGTGGCCAAGAAGATTGTGTTTTGTTATGGAAATATTTAGTTTGTTTTGAGTTGTTCTTCAATGTAATGAGATATGTTGTATTTTGTGTTTTGTTTAATCTTAATACAACTTGGATTTGGATTTAAGGCTTTTATGTAATAAGTATCATGTGTATGTTATGTTTTGAATATGACCCAACTAATGATGAATGAAATGTATGCTCCTTAAGTTTCCAGAAATGCTTTAGTATGTATTGGATTACTTTGGTTTTGTTTTGTGCAGTATCTGCATATCCTCCCAAGGGGTATATGGGTATTACACAAGATGCTTGTTAGGAATATATTGGTATCAAACTAGTATGTGAAATTGGGTCCATGAAGTTTATTAGCATCTAAGATGATTGTTAAGGACATATCATTATTAATCTTCTTTTAATAACCAAAAGATATAAAAGAGCAAGTATTAGTTTATGCTACAAAATCAATTAAAAAGGACTTTAATAAATATTTAATTACTCTCACTATTTTATTTATAATAATAACCCTCACTATTAAACTGAGAAATTATCAAATAATTTTTTAGTGAACCAGGCTCTTATTCAAAAATAGTTGATCTTGAGTTTGCTCAAAACCAACTAAATTTAAACTAGGTAAACCACAACTTTGTCAATCACATTTTATGTGACTCATAGATCTATTAGGTGTCAACTCTTTGCCAAACTATATCTTCTATATTATTCCTAAACTCTACTTCTAAACTCATATGATCATGAGTTTGCTCATCCAAATTATATAAATTTAGTTAAGTAGGATCTATTAATTTAAGATAAAACATAATTGAGTTAAAGAGGCCTTGACTTTACTCAATAAGCCTTATAATAAACAAAACTTTGGTGTTATTCTTAAATGATTAGAGACAAGTGTCACATTCTTAATATGTACTTAATATTTAATTGAGGGATTTGAAATTATAAAAAATTTTGGTCTCATCAAAATAATATAATCTCATTATATTAACAATTTCTAACATAATCAAATCATAAAAGAAATCCTTTAAACCCTTTCTTGATTCTAATTGTTGACTTGATAACTAATTTAACTATCTGAAAAATTAAACTAAATTCCAAAGTATTCAGAATAAAAATAATCCTTTGAAGATATTTTTAAACATTTAGAAAAACTCTTTTTCAAATTTATTAGAAATTTAAATAATTTAATCTCAATTAAATTAATTTAAATAAAAGAAAAAACTTCAAACACATAATAATTAAATAAAAAGGAGGCTTAAAACACATAATCATTAAATAAAAACGAGGGGACGACCATCAAATAACAAGGTTTTTCAATTCAAATGGACAAGGAAAAAGGAAAATCCCAATTTTAGCATAGTTGATAGGCTAGATGAAGAGGCAAATAAGTATCACCCAATAATCAGACTTCCTCTCCCAGAAGAGATGGTCAAAAAGCTTATCAACCGATTTGGGAGCACGCGCGTCCAAGAAGCAAAGGCCCCCCAACACGGCGCCTACCGATTTGAAACTTCTCTAGAAGTGGCTAACTCGAGCTTGGCGTTTGCATTACACATGCCAACATGTTTTCTGCGAGGCATGTGTAGTGTCAACGCCTGGCATTGATTGACATTTTGTGTTAGATTTTGTCAAGTAGGCTTTTTATACGTTTTGTGCTACTACCTTTTTCTTGATTTGATGCTATCGACAATTGCTACTCCTAGTCCCCATTGTCATCTGTTGGGATTCCTCTGTCTCTATGCCTCTTTTATTATAGGCTATCCATCACCAATGGTGTTTTACCGCCAGTGAAAATCTGTTGCATGAGGTGCGTGCCATTGTACCATTCAAAAGCAACAAACCCAAACCAAAAAACACAATCAATCGCCCATAACAAACCCAGTTTCTAGAATAAAAAATGTTTTCCTAAATTGAAAACTAAGGGGACATGCATCAAGTATTTTTTTGAAACCATTTGACATTAAAGCTAGGGTAAAATAAGTAATAATGAAATATGCAATTTTGGTTTTCAAGAAAATGCTATATAGTCAAAAACTATATCAGGATATGCCTCGATATTTTCCCATATATAACAATTAAAAAATGGTATACATAATTGATGTTTCAAAACAAAGATACAAGCCTACAAAATTAATTAATTTATCAGAAAATAGAAAATAAGTGGGATATTCATCAAAACAATTGATTTTAAGCCTTTATTTTATCAAATCAAGAAGAAAATTAAAACAAACCCTAATTTATCAAAACAATTGACTTTAGCCTCTATTTTATCAAATCAATAATAACCAAACAATTGATTTAAATTAAACAATTAAAAGAGACTCTAATACCACTGTCGGGAAACTAACCATGATCAAATTATAGGTACAAGAAAAAATTAAAATTTTTACGATTTTAGATTTGATCACAATAATTGAATAACTTTAAAAGATAAATTATAAAATAAAGGAATTGTACATGATGCAAAGGCCCTGTTAAAAACTTTTTGAAAACTTTTCAAGATGTCATCCATGAGCTATTTGATATTTATACAGTCTTAAAAAGAAACTCAATTCTTTGAGAAGAAATAAGTAGGAGTGTTAGCTCCCTTACACTAATTTCCTATATATAGAAAAAGCTTTAGGGTTTTGTTTTATTAAAATAAAATATTCCAATTAAAACTAAAGTCAAAGTCAAATTCAAATTCAAATTCAAATTAATTTTAATAAAATAAAATATCTCATATTTGATCCCTGAATTTTCTTAAACTTCATAATTATGTCCAACTTAATTGAAATTGATTTCTTAACTGTTTTCTATGTGTGACCCATTAAGTTCCTAAAATATTGATAATTATTATAAATTCTAATTCTAATTCTAATCCATAATTAGATAAACTAAAATTCCTTTTAGTCTATTTTTAATTTTCCAATATATAATCATAGATTAAGATTAACGTCTAGCAACATGTCATAACTACCTAAATTTTAGGAATGTCAAAATGGTTTGAGTTGCTTTATCCATGCATAATTATGATGTATAATTTAATCCCTTCTTCATCTAATATTCCAATTGGACAGAGTATGAATATAAAGTCTACTCTTTTATATCTAATCATGTACGTTCTTATAATTAGTAATTGATATTTGAAAACACCTTTTCAAATATCAATTCAGTTTTACAGAAGAATTCCTTAAATCACTAATAATAAAGAACAATGAAACATTCTTTGTAATTACTTTAAAGTGATTTATTCTTTGTTGACTTATTCAACTATCTTTATATAATTCATACTATATTTAAAGTACTACCATGAACTAACCTAAATAGAATAGATCATAAGTATCATCAAAACACAATAATTGTCTTATGGGATATCGAGGTAATCTCAAGTCTAGGAATTACTTCTACAATCATCATATGAGAAAATCCGTAGTTGTAAGGGCATAAACTAACACTTGCTTGTGTAACTAGTGCTAAAAAGTTAAAACACACATCACAAAATTACGAGAATATGGATTATTCTTTAATATTAATCCCTTTAAAGTTTAAAGTATCAAATTTTTGAATATAAGGGATGTAATTTTCCTTGTTTAATTAGAAAAGGAGCACCATATTGCCAATTTTAGCTATTTAATTTCTTGATTAACATGGTTCAATATATTAAATGTTCTCGTTCACCATAACAAAGTAGCCCTTTGGCTACATTCTTTTAATGACATTTTTAAAAACATAGCTAAAAGTAAGCCTTTGGAAATCGTCATGAAATGGTTTCTGAAAATCATTGCAAAATGGCAAGCCTAATAAATCATGGTCAAAGGATATGGCTTTGACGAAGCTGTTTAGAAATCGCTGGAAAATGCTTAACCTTTAAAGACATTGTAGTAATATCATCGTCAAAGGGTAAGCCTTTCAAATGCATAACCTTTGGTGACGATTTCAAATGCATAACCTTTGGTGACAATTTTAAAAATTGTCATCAAATGCTTAATAAGTCTCTCTTATTTTTTTAAAACAAAATAAATCTCTTATTTGTAATTATGAATTCACTAACTTTCACTTGATCATTTTGCGTTGAACATCATGTTGATAAAAAACAAATTTAATATTATTGACAATGATTCTAAGTCTAAAAATAAATATAGCGAACAACAATATCATTTCAAAAATTTATAAGACTATAAACTCAAATTAGTTAATATTACATAGGTTTATACTTTTCATTTTTCTCTTACAAAATATATGATTTGACAATTTTATATGGTATCACAAAATTTTTTAATATTTTAACATGAAGTTTGTAATTCTCATTATCTTCAAATGTATTGTCTATCAATTTTATTTATATATTCTATTTAATATTTATTAAAGTTTATATCATTATATAGTTAATATAATGATATATGATTCTTACAGACAAAATAATAAATAATGATATATAGTAAGTAATATAATATAATAGTATATGGTAAGTAATATAAGATTTTAATTACAACTTTAACAATTTTTGTAGACAAAACAATAAATAAAGAGAAAAAGATTGAGAATTTCACGCCTATTCCATTGAAAAGAAAAACATATAATTATTTTTCTTGATTTCAAGTGACATAAGACTCAGAAAATAAGGTAAAAGAATTCCGTATGTCTAGATTCCCAAGAATGCTTTTTGCATATTCAAAGGCATCAACTGAAATTGACAAATATCTTCCTCCAACAGTTGGTTTATTGACAGCCTCTTCCAACAACTTTTTGACTTTAACTAAATTAGCAGAAGATACATTAAAAGATTTCATAGATGATAGTATGGAATAGTGAATTAGATGAATTTCACGTACCATGCGTTTCACTTGAGGAACAAATAGTATAGAACAGTCACTTTAATTTCTTCACAATCCTTAGAAAAATTAAATCTTAAAAACTAAAAAGGCTAAATCAAATAGTATAAAGAACCCAAATTTGAACACATGCTTGCCTTATTGAATGACTCCATAATTGTCACAACGAACAATCATAGCTTTTGCAATTGATAACTTCTTCAAAACTATAGATTTGCCAAAACCTGTATGGACCATTGGGACATTGCCACCGCCTCCATTTACAAAAATGAAGATTTGAGCAAGATTTATAAAAATACATAGTATATACGATCACACATTCATCTAATAACTTTTTAACAGAAAATGAGATATATTTATTTTAAGATTAATTACACTTTTACTTATTGTTCATAGTTGAAATTGAATATTATCGATGTTGAGAATCCTATTGTTTTAAACTGCGTGACGTCATTATTGAAACAAAATACCAAGGATCGTCGTTATAAGTTACATCAGTATTATAAATCTTTTCCTTTCGATGCGGAGGTATAGAGACATGTTCTCGAATGAATGTCTCCATAAAATTGGAATAATTTGTGTGACTATTTGTTGGACCCCGTTTCCGAAGTCCAACTCTTAATCATTATCGATACCATAACTGTTGGACCCTGTTTCCGAAGTCCAACTCTTAATAGGAATACATATATCATAACTTAGCATGTTATCGGAAATATCATGATACTCTCT
>JAOSBN010000178.1:11028094-11041914 GCA_027563595.1 Erythroxylum suave | reverse complement strand
TAAGCTAGACACATGCAAAGGGTAAAGATTGAAAGGAGAATTTAGAAAGATCATGAACAAATGAAGGGTAAATCTAATTTCAATTAGACACATGTGAACTATGAAATGGGAATGAGCATAATATGTGTTCTAGAACATATATCCGTTATTGTCATTAAGCATGCATTGTACATAGTCCACCTATACAATTGTGCATAAATAAATGCTTAAATGTGTGCAATTATTGATGAGGGTGAAATGGGTGTCTTACGTAAATGAGTTGTACAGGTCAAGTGTTCGCATTCAAGCGTTCCCAGAATTTGGAAGCAAATGATAATCTGGAGCGTACAGTGAGTAGATCTAGATGGTCTCATTTCATTGTTTGTTTTGTTTGGTTTAATTTTTGTATTAATTGACTACTGAATGTCGATATGAATGCGTCTTGATTATGGATTCTAGACAGAAGGTCTGATGATTGTGATGTTTGATTGGGATATTGAAGTACTACTTGTATATGAATGAGATGAAATAAGTGTGCATAATTTGACTATTAAATGCCGGACCACGATTCGATGATAAATATGTTTAAATGTGCATTTGCATATGAATGAAAGTGTTTCCTTAACTTTAATGTTAAATGTTGGACTAAGGTCTGATGATATGTGAATGTGATTGAATGAGAATATGTAGATGTGATTGATGCATTCAATTTTATGAATGCATGAAATATAATGAAGTTGTGACTAGAGTAGCCATCGATCAGAGCTTAAAGCTCAACGAGTGAAAATGAGCTCCGAGCTCAAAAGTGAATCAGAGCCTCAGGCTCAACATTTAATGAACCCTGTATCCCCTAAGCAGATAAGTGACCATTATCAATGAGCCCTATATGGGACAGTTTAGGCGCTCGGTCACAACAAAGTAATAAATGGAAAGTGGGTCTTATGCGCACTGCATTTGCATAAGATGAATGATTAAATTGTATTGAATGTGAAATGTGAATTGATATGAATGTGATTTATGTGTTATATGACTGGGTAAGCCATCGATGATGGCCACTTATTAAGTTCGCAAAACTCACCAAAAAATTTGCAAATATTTTTCAGGATCAGAAGAATGCCCTGTTAGGCCAACGAGAGTATACCTACAACATAAGTGAAGGATAAAGGTCGGGATCAGTTCGCGTCTACATTGTATTTCTTTATTTTTATACTAAATTAAGTCTTCTGCAATTACTATAATTTGTGTATTTGATTATAATTGTTGTGTATAACTTTCCAATTAGAAAGGTTTTGCAAAAGAGATTGATCAAATTGTAATAACGAATAGTGATTTCGAGTCTTATGAAATGAAAGTATGGGCCCAAATGACTATTAAAACTCTGATGATTGTATTATTGCAATTGCAAAATGATTGTTAGTAAAAGTGGGCCCGATTTGAGTATTATTTCCACATATGTTTTTTGTGGTTTCAAACAAATAAATTTATACCTATTTTTGAATGATTAAGTGCTTTAGCATGCCACCCTCGCGGGGCAAGTTCTCGGACATCACCCACGATGTTGGGTACAGGTCCTTGCAGGAGTGAGGTGCTACAAACAATGTGCATTTGGATTCCACCAAAATGTACCATAATATTATAGATACATATTGGTGGGACAGTATTAAGAAAGATGTGGCTGAATATGTTCATAAATGCTTGACATGCCAATAAGTAAAATCTAAGCATCAGAATCCCTCAAGTAAGCTATAATCACTGCCAATTCCTAAATGGAAATGGGAGAGGATCATGATGAATTTTTTGGTTGGCTTACCTTATACAAGAACTCGATGTGATTCAATATAGGTGACTGTAGATAGATTGACGAAATCATCACATTTTCTATCAATAAAGACTACTTATTTGGTGTCCAAGCTCACTCAAGTTTATATTGATCGAATAGTGTGCCTATATGGAGTACCTGTATCAATAGTTATAGACTTGGGATTGCAATTCACCTCTCGGCTCTAGAAAAAATTACAGGAGGCATTGGGCACTAGATTGGATTTTAGTACAACATTTTATCCTTAAACTAATGGACAATCTAAAAGGACAATTTAGAGCTTAGAGGATATGTTAAGGATATGTGAGATAGATTTTGGCAGTAGTTGGGATTAACACTTGCCTTTGATTGAGTTTGCTTATAATAATAGCTATCGTAGTAGTATTGAGATGGCACTGTACGAGGCATTGTATGGAGGAAAATTCCAGTCATCAGTGTGTTAGAGGAGGTAGGTGAGAGGTATTAGAGGGCATAGAACTAATCAAGATCACATCAGAGAAGATCTCATTGATCAAGCAGAGGCTAGAGATGGTCATTAGTAGACAGAAGAGTTAGGCTGATCTGAAGCATAAAGAAGTGGAGTTTTAACTCAGTGATTTCATATTCCTTAAACTATCTCCAATAAAGTGCATAATGAGGTTTAGAAAGAGAGGAAAATTATCTGCAAGGTGTATTGGACCTTACGAGGTAATTGAGAGGGTTGGAAATGTGACATACCGGTTGGCATTACCTCCAGACATAGCCCAAGTCCATCCAATATTCCATATTTCTATGCTTTACAAGTACATTCTTCACCTTTCCCATATACCTCAACCATAAAGCATGGAAGTGGATGAGAATTTACCCTACGAAGAGGATCCGATGCCTATCATGGATTCGTAGGTATAATAACTTCAATCAAAACAAATCCCTATGGTTAAGGTGATGTGGAGGAATGGTCACATTGAAGAAGCTACTTGGGAGACAGAGTGAAAGATGAGAGAATTGTATTCATACTTGTTTCCTTAATAAACCTTATTATAAAATTTGAGGACGAATTTTTTTGTAAGGGGGAGAGAATGTAACATCTTATATGCTATATATATATAAGAGACAACTTCTTCTTTTTCCCCATTCTCTCAAATTTGAATTTTAACCCTCCCTCAAAAGCTACTATTCATAAATTTCCTCTCTTTAATCATTCTTCACCATCAGTGACTCAAACTGGTCAGTGTTATGCTCCAATCTTTTCCTTTCGACGAGCCCATCACAACCATATCCATTTTAGCTTTCACCATCGTCGAAATCATCACAAAAACTGAGGAGAAAAATTGACGAAAAATAACAATCATTGATCCATCACTTTCAGTGGTGGTTATTGATCACCACCACCGCCTTTTGACTCGTCTCGACGTCAATAATGAAATCCCTATGGTCTCGTCGCTAGGCGATGCCTAGATCGCCTCCGATTGACGGAAAAAGAGGTTAGGGTTTCAAATCGTCTTTCTTCAATTCGTTCAAATCTGTTGTGAATTTAAGTATATTGCTTTGGAGAAAGTTGTTCTACTCATCTAGAGCTTTTATTTGGTATCAAAACCATTGAATTCTAAGAATAAAGATTTTTCAGTGATTGGAGGGAAATTTTAGTAATTGGATGAATATTCCTATTGCCAAAGGTACTATTCCAGCAACCATTTTAGTCACTTTTGTGAAAAAATTCTAAAAATTATACTGATCATTTCTCTCTAAAGAACCATAGTGAGATTTTCAACGGTTTACGAATTAAAAATCATGAAATATTTAGGCAAGGATAGGAGAAATTTCTGAATTTCATAAATGGACTGCTTAGGCAATTCAGATGATACCTAAATTGTTATTTGAGCCCAATAACTCCTAATTAGCACTGATTGAGATATTTTTCTTTCAATTTACTGGATATAGCAAGAGAAGACCCTATAGAAAGGTTCGAAAGGACGAGTTCGGTTACTAGGTAAGTTCATGCCGACTTACTGTTACCGTAGTTGTACCAGCAAATGAATACTATTCAATGCTGATATGACAACATGCAACAATGCAAAACCACATTCATATGCATATATATGTGTGTGGGTGTTTATATATATATATATATATATATATATATATATATATATATCAATACTTGTATATTTATATAGCGAAAGCGTATATATAATAATACGTATCCGCTTTAGTATAAGCCTTTATATCGAATTAACTTAGTGTATATGTTGAGTTATGTATTACAAACATACATTGGTTATTATATAACTGAATGTATACTTGATAAATTGCATGATTAATAATTTGGTACGTATTGCTATGTTCGATTGTAAGGACTAAAAGATCTATAAGATGTGCCATCTGATTGGTATGCATCAGGATCAGATGCGCATTGGTTATGACTATAAGACTTTTTTTGTTATAATATTAAGACATGTTATGGGCCGATCTTGATTGATGTTTGGCTCCCGATTGGATCCTTATTTGTGATGCTTATGACTGGGGGTGCTTTGACTAAGAGTTGGTCCATTGGTGATGCTTGGCTCCCTGCAACTCCTTAGGATTAAGAGAGCCTTACGACTACATGAATATAGGAGCATGGCTGGGCTGTCGATGATGCATGGCTCCTCGAAGCCATTTGAGGTTGAGAGTAGTGAGGGCTTACCCTTGGAGATTAGGGTCTTACAGATATTTTTCCCTACAATTTATTTATGTTGTTGATGTGATTGGATGTATAACATGATTTGTATGTATTTTGATATTCCTGTATGACTGTGCTCATAGCATTGGGTATCGTAGGATGGTGTGAGCTTACTCAGCAAGATCTAACTCCCCTCAACTTTAAATTTTCAGGTTAGCTACCACTTACTTCACAACAATGACTCCCATGACGTGTCCATTGTGGCCTACCTATGTTTATGTATGTTCTTTCTTTATTTTCGTTTATCTTATATTGTAGCATCCACAGTGACAAGATTTCTTTATCATGCACACTATTATTATTGTATTGTATGGACTTACTGTGTTCTTAGAGTTTGAATTTATTTTTTCACTAGTGGTAAGCTTACGTATGATATGAGGTTTCGAACCTCGGGTCTCATATGCCTATCACATGTCCATTTTGGGTCATGACAGTTCCATCCAAATCAATGACAAGAAACCATTTGAGATATGGACTGGTAGTGGACTAAAGTTATCAAAACTGAAGAATTAGGGGTGTTATGCTTATATGAAGTATGCAACATCTGATAAATTTCAAGCTAAATAATATAAATTCAAATTTATGGGGTAACCAAAAGGGAGTATTGGTTATCAATTTTACCATTGTCTTGAGTAAAATGTGTTTGTCTCAAGATACATTCCTAGAAAGATAATTTATTCTCAAGCGAAGTAATGGGAGTGAGGTATAACTTAGAGAAGTTCAAGAACCACAGTTTCACATCCAAATGGAATAGGAGCCTTAAGTTAATATATATAAGTTACAACTAAGTGTTTAAGAGACATATAGTCCACGATGCACCAATAAGATATATCATCCCGTCACTAGATTAGATCTACATATTGAAAAGGGGCATGACAATATATAACTCATAGATGATGAACCTATTACTTTTACAGAAGCAACGTTTGACATTGATTCTTTAAAAGGGTATGAAGCCATGAGATTTATGTGAAGGAATCTCTTCACTGATTATATTGTTAATCCAAATTAAACACAATAACATAACTTATAGATGCTGGAGTGATTTACCCTATTTTTGATAGTCCTTAGGTGAGTCATGTGTAAGTTGTGGCAAAATAAGGAGGAATGATGGTAAGCTCTAATAAGAAGAATGAGCTTATTCCTACAAGAATTGTCACTAGATGGAGAGTATACATCGACTATAGAAAGTTAAATGAAGTGACTAAAAAGGGTCACTTCCCTTTACCCTTCATAGATCAAACATTGGAATAACTAGTGGGATACATGTACTATATTTCTCAAATAGACTTTTAGGATACCTTTACGTCCCCATTGCTTTGGAAGATTAAAAGAAAACAACATTCACGTGTTGATACATTCACTTATAGAAGGATGCCTTTTAGGTTGTATAATGCACCTGCTACATTTCAAAGGTGCATGATGGCCATCTTTAATGATCTAGTCAAGGACATAATGGAGGTATTTATGGAAAAAAAATTTTATTGATATGTTTGATTTGTGCCTCCAGAATTTATAAAGAGTGTTAGAAAGATGTGAGAAGAAAAATATGGTGTTGAATTGGGAAAATTGTTACTTTATGGTTTTAAGAAAACGTAAAGTTCTAGGCCACAAGGAAAAATCTGGTGTTAAATTGGGAAAATTGTCACTTTATGGTTTTAAAAAAAGGTAAAGTTCTAGGCCACAAAATTTTTTACAGGGGTATTGAGGTGGATAATGCTAAAATTGAAGTTATAGAGAAATTACCACCAACTTCCTTGATTAAGGAAACAAGAAGTTTCTTAAATCATGCAGGCTTTTATAAAAGATATCAAAAAATTTTCCAAAATTGCTAGGCCTCTAACCATGTTATTAGAGAAGGAAATACCTTTTACATTTATAAAAGAATTTTTAGATGGTTTTAAAAGAAAATTTGACTAAGGCCCCAGTTATGGTTGCACCAGATTGGAATTTACCTTTCGAGCTAATATGTGATGCAAGTGATTTTGTAGTAGGAGCAGTATTCAAATAATGAATGGACAAACACTTTCAACCAATTTACTATGCTAGAAATACTTTTAAGGATGTTCAATAGAATTACATTACGACGAAAAAGAAGTTGCTAGCGGTTATTTATGCATTTGATAAATTTAGATATTATCTAATTTTATCTAAAGTTAATATTTATATTGACCATTCTCCACTGAAATACTAGCTAAATAAACCAAATTCCAAACATCATTTAATTAGATAGATTCTATTGTTGTAGGAATTTAATTTTGAGATTAAAGAAAAGAAAAGGGATAAAAACCTAGCCACTGACCATCTATCTCACCTTGAAAATCCAAATATGGAAGAATTGAATGAATAAGGCACTGAAGACGCTTTCCCAAAGGGATGTCCTTATAATATGGAGGAGGTAACTAAGGTTGAAACCTATTGGTTTGCAAATATTACCAATTATTTTATAGTTAAGGTCTTGCCAGAAGATCTGTCCTATCAGTAAAAGAAGAAATTCTTTACCAATTTAAGAGACTATTTTTGGGAAGATTTGTATCTCTTTCGTATCTGTGTAGATCAAATAATGAGGAGATGTGTAACTCACAAATCCTATAGAACTATCATATTGAACCTACCAAAGGGCACCATACTGCAAATAGGATAACTTAAAAGATCTTGGAGTTAGGTTTTAATTAGCTTTCAATTTTTAAAGATGCCCAAAGGTATGTAGTTTTATGTGATAGATTCCAATGATCAAGTAATGTCTCTCACCGTGATGAACTACTAATATGTGCATAATTGATTTTACATTAATTCCATAACACTTAGTGATTAATACTATAAATTGCTTAAGAAACTCATTTTGGTTCATATGTTGTTTTAGGTACAATTTTGAATTTCAAGAGCTAAAGTGAGTTAAAAGCACATTCTTTGAGCCATCCTATTGATGTCCAAACTTATTTGTCTTTATGGAATAAGAAGGAGATGGTTTGGGGTGAAGATGGAATAACAAAATGTAAGAAAAATGAAGCTTTCAAGATGATCTGGAAGATACATTATGCACTTTTAACATTCACAATTGGATACACAATTGTGTATCCATCCGTGTATCTTCACAAAATTTTTGTTTTTTTTGGGTATGCATAGTTGGATGCATAACTGAGCACCTAGCTATGCATCTTCCTAAAACCCTAGTTTTTCATATAAAGAGACATTTGAGTTTTTTAGAGGGGCATGAATCTATGGAGGTCTAGGCTTCCTTCTTCTAGTTCGAGGGTGAAATCAAAGTCGAACAACACATTTGGGCATATCTTCATTGTATATTGATGTTATTTCTCTCTCTAGGGATTGTTTATGTTATTTTATGTCTATTAATTGGGTATTTATACATAGATGATCTGAATTTGTTCATTAGATTATTTTTATGTAAAACCATTGCTGGTATTTAAACACGATATGTAAAAGTTATCACGACTGAATGATTAAGCAATCATGAGAGTTTAAAGAGGGAGATCGATTTCTCTTGTACAATTGTCGCCTAAGATTATTTGTTAGTAAGCTTAAATCAAGGGGGTCTGGACCATTTACTATGGGGAAAGTATTTTCATACTATATAATTGAGGTGAGTCATCCGCACAAGAGTACTTTTAAAGTTAATGGCCATTAGAGGGGAGCTTGACAATAATACCAAAAATATTAATTTAACTAAGCCACCTTAAGCATAAAAGTAAATAGAGCTATAGACGTTAACTAAGTACCCCATGGGAGGCCAATGATTTACTTCATTATGTTATTTTTACATCCATATGTTGTATTTATTTTTATTTTATGTGTTATTTTTATTTCTTTTTATCTTTTTTATCTCTTTTTCATTTCTATTTTACAAAGGTGTTAATCTAATATTAGATGGTAAGTCTCAAAATCAAAAAATTGTCTTACTTAGGAAAGTATCAACTCAACCTTCTCACTTAAGTACAATGTGCAACTTTAAGTGTGGGGAAGGGGTTAATGATTTTAATGATGTTCTTAAGCTTATTATGATCTTTTTATTAAATTTTATTAACTAATATTATTACTTAATTGATATCTGTCTATAAATACTTTACTTCATTATTGAATATTGATTTGAATTATCATGCAAAAGGATGATGGTTTGAATAGAATACTTTTATAGGTCATATTTTTAATAATTATTGAAATAATCAAGTTGAATGAAATTGCGTAGTATTTACACACATAAAGCAATCTTTTTCGTGAGATTTAAGCCTAAGAGCAAATTTTCAAAAAAATTTAAGCTCTTTAATTCTTTTATATGTGTTATAATGAATAATTGAATGATTCTATAACTTACTTTTATTAAAAGTATTAAGATTATAGTTTGTTAAATTAGAAGCGTTGAAATGCTGAAGGCACTTAGATTTAACAATTTGTTTTAGTCGATTTCTGTGATAATTACCTTACCCATAATTTATCCTTAAGAATAACCAAGTATGAGCCTTAGCATTTTTCATTTTTTATAACCCCAATTATTAATCTTTATCCTATTCTTATTTGAAGCCTTTTTATTGTCTTAAACCCTGAAGTTTATTTTTGAACTATGTTTCCGGAGCCCAACTATCCGAAATATCAAAAGATGTGAACAAAATCAGTTTCGACAAAATCAGCCAAAATCAGTTTCGACAAAATCATAGAAGCCTATGAGGTTATTTCTATGGGATCTTTCTAGCCAAAATCAGTTTCGACAGTGGAATAAAAAATTTACTTCTTCCCAAAAATTGTAGCTCCATGTCTCTAGTTTATTTTGAAACAATAATCGTCTTATTCGGAGCTCTACAAATCAAGATATGATTAAAATACCGAAGTATATTCAATAAAACAATCAATTCATGCTCTTTTAGTCGTTTCCCTCACTTTCTCTCCTTCAATCATTTTGGAATCAATCTCCAATGGATACCAAAATTTTATGGAAGATAGAGAAATAAGTTAGCAATCTCTGAGTTCAATAATCACTTCATTTGGTGGTCGGATGATGGAGTTATGACCAAATAAGTCAAACCTGGTTATGTCCTTAATCATATTGTACCTATCTTGGGACAATTGGCATAACTTTCACTAGAAAGATCTGATTAAGGTCCTTTTAGGAGTGTTTTGAAAAGGGATTCTAGATCTACAACTTTTATGAAGACTCTGAAAAGAGAATTTTCCACTTGGAGGGTCATAACATAGGTTTGCCTCGGCAATCTAAATGTTTCGCCATGGGCGAAACCAGGAAATATTTCCCAGGACCTCTCGAGAAAAGTTCGCCGCGACAAACTAAATGTTTCGTTGCGGCGAATCCAGGATATATTCCTAGGGCCATCTTGGGAAAACTTCACCGTAGCCAACCTGTAACTTTACCACTGCAAAGTTACGAGATGGAGTTGAAAACACCTTTCGGGAAAAGTTTGTCACGGCCGAGTCTGACTTCGCTGTGACGAAACCTTCTAACCTGCAACTCTAACTCAACATTTCAACACTAAAATACACATACACTTCATATCAATTCAACTACTAAGTACTTTTGTTAAGTTCCTAAATCTCCCCTCAAATAATTAATCCCATATAACCTTTCCAATCTCTAACATGTTATTCTGAACCAAATAACAATTTACAATCACATACCCATTCCTCTTTCACAACCATCACCATACACCACAACAAATCCTCAATTTCTCATTCCCATTGCTAAGAAAAGCAAATGTTTGAACAAGCTTTAGTTATATATAAACATACACATCACAAACTTAAAATAAAATACCAAAGATGCTCATGTTTGATATGCCTATAAAGCTATTTAAAAATGTTCACTAACTTAGTACAAAAGTCTCCAACCATATTGGAGTTTCCGATGCCTTGCAAGGATTAGCTAATCGTCTTGTTCTGCACCTGAGAAGTGGAAAAAGGATGGGTTAAGCTATACAGCTCAGTGGATAATATATTTATAGCCATCGCCAATTGACCATAATTCAAACATATGTATAGGTATAGCTACCAATTCAAGAATTCTCAATCCATTCTAGCAATTCAAGCATTAGCTCAAAATTCATAACACATAACATAAACTCTAGCCATTTAACACCACAATAAAATGCATCATATTTGTCAATTAAAAAATGTAATGCACAAGAAAATGGCTCAACAGTTTCATGGAACAAAACAGAGAAACCAAAGTTTACTCCGTGAACAAAACGAGTCCAATTTCTGAGGATCTTGTGGCCTCAAGTGGGCAGCTGGGAGAAGGCTATAGGTCAATGTGCACGTGACTAACGAAACGGGTTCCTCTCTATGCCAGTCACAAACAAAGATCATGCTTAATACAATCAAACACAGATTACTAATCTCATGCTTCTTTTACTTTTCTTATTTTCTTTTATACAAACATCATAACCTTTTCATGACATGACATAATCATAATTCATCATGCATTTTCAACCTTCACGATGATTTCAATTTCAAGAAATCCAATGTAAGCAAATCAATACATACAGATAGGCAAGAATTTACACAATTGCACAATAACTATAAATACATTACCCACCTAATTCGTTTGCAAAATCCAACTCAATTGTGCCTTCCTTCTTGCTCTTGATTAAGGTTTTCTTGATTTCCTAAAACAAACCAATTTCTCATTCAACCCACATTCAAACGGAAATTCATAAATCTTGAACAATTCGAAGTAAATAATCGAGTCTAAACATAACTTACCCATAATATATCTAGGAAAGAAAACTAAAACCTAGTTTAGAAATTTATGAAAAATCATATGGGTTTCTCTTCTCCTCTTGTTTCTTCCAACATCAACCCATTTCTCTCTCTAATCTCTTTTGTGTTTCTACCCAACAAAGAAGAAGAGATGAAACTTACCTTAACAAGCTTGATTTCTCTTCTTCCTTCTTCTTTCTCCTTCTCCATAAATTTTCTCCTTCTTTCTTTCTTCTCCATGTTTTCTTCTTCTTTTCTCTCTTCCTACGATTTTTTTCTCTTCTTCTAATTCAAGACTATATTTTATCTTTCCCATTTTACCCTTCATTTGTCTTTGTCTTCCTATTTTACCCCTCTTTTGTTTCTTTATCCATTAACTCCTTAAGCTGACTTAATTCTAACATTCTCTAATTAATAACCCTAATTCCATTTCATGCTTACTAAATTTAATGACCTCAATTCTAAGATAATAACTAAACAAACAAATCGTAATTAAAATAAAATAAATAATTTTAACAAATAAATTGATAATAACTAAAAATTTTTCCGAGGTCCATCAATTCTCCCCTCTAAAAGAATTTCATCCTCGAAATTTTTACTTGAGTCTATAAAGAGATGTGGGTACTTCTTCTTCATTACTTCCAAAGGCTCCCATGTTGCCTCTTCCATCGAATAGTTCTTCCATAAGACTTTAACCAGCTTCACAACCTTATTTCTTAAAATCTTTTCCTTCGAATCTAAGATGTCCACTGGATGCTCTTCATACATCAAATCCTCCCTTAATTAAACCTTTGGTGGTTCAACTATATGTGAACTATCTGATCGATACTTCCTTAAAATCGATATATGGAAGACATTGTGAATCTTAGACAATTCTAGTGGCAATGTTAACTTACAGGCTAAAGGCCCAATCTTAGTGGCAATCTCATAAGGACCTATATATCTCGGACTAAGCTTGCTCTTCTTACTAAACCTCAAATTCCCTTTCCATGGAGAAGCTAAGAAACACTTTGTCTCTAACTTCAAATTCCATTTCTCTTCTATATGCATCCGTATAACTTTTCATCTTATCTTGAGCTGCTTTAAGTCTCTCTTTCAACAATTTAATCTTATCAACTGTAACTTGCATCAATTCAGGCCCTAAAAGCCTCCTTTCACCTTCCTCATCCCAATAAATAGGAGTTCTACATCTTCTACCGTACAAAGCTTCATAAGGTGCTATTTGGATTCTCGAGTGATAGGAATTATTATAGGCAAATTCAATTAACAACAGATGATCATCCCATGAGCCTTTGAAATCCATATCACAAGCTCTCAACATTACCTCTGAAGTTCAGATTGTTCTCTCCGATTGTCCATCAGTCTGTGGATAGAAAGCTCTACTACAATACAACTTCGATTCCAAAGCCTCCTGTAAGCTTTCCTAAAATCTGGAGGTGAACCTGGGATCTCTATCCGAGACTATAGAACTCGGAATCCCATGAAGCCTAATTATCTCATCTATATATTCCTTAGCCAAAGCATTCAAAGAATCTGTCTGTTTAATTGGCAAGAAATGTGTTGACTTAGTTAGCCTATCAACAATCACCCATATTGCATCATGCTTCCTGCTAATTTTTAGCAATCCCATTAAGAAATCCATCGTAATCTTCTCCCATTTCTATTCAGGAATCAACAAAGGTTTAAGCTTACCGATAGGTGCTTGATGTTCTGCTTTAACTTGCTGACACACTAAGTATCTTTTAACATACTCTGCAGCATCTTTCTTCATTTCTTTCCACCAAAAGTGTTCTTTTAAATCTCTAGAATACTTCTTGGGTGCATTATATAAGGCGCATTGTGTGCGTCATCAAGAATCTCGTCTTTCAACTCTTACTTATTAGGAATACATAGTCTATTACCTACCAACATCAATCCATTTCACAACCGATTCTATCTTCCTTAGATCCTCACATATTCCTTGCTCCGAAATCACATGTCTAAGAAATGCCATTTTCTTTAGCCAAAATTCACATTTGTCAAATTTACCCCTTCTCCAAAAACTCTTCCAATTGCTCCTTAAGCTCCTTCAATTCCGCCGGAGCCATTCTATAAGGCGGAATCAATATTGGTGCAATACCTGGAAGAAGCTCAATGAGAAACTCAATTTCCCTAGCTGGTATTTCCTCAGGAAAGACATCCGGGAATTCTATGACCACAGGAATATCTTCTAACTTTTCTCTATCTGCCTTCATGTCTACCAAATAGGCCAAAAATGCTTCGCACGCTTTCCTTATCATCTTCTCTACTATCAAAGCCGAAACAATTTTAGGCGAGCTTGCTTTCCTGTTCCCCATAAACACTGCCCTTCTACCTTCTTCCAATTTGAACTCCACTGTCTTCTGTTTGCAATCCAGAGGGGTGTTATACTTTTATAATGTATCCATGCCTAGTATTACATCTAATGCTCCCATCTTCAATGGCATTAGATCCACCACTAAGTGTTCCCCTCCAATACACACTTCACAATCTCTATAAACTTGAATAATAATAATATACTGGCCGATTGGAGTACTAACCATCAAAGGAGTATCCAATGGGCTCAGTTCTCTACCATGCACA
>JAOSBN010000178.1:11013294-11027994 GCA_027563595.1 Erythroxylum suave | reverse complement strand
CATTGGATGGACCATCTTCCTTCTTCCATCTTCCAAAACCGAAATTGGTAGGTCATATTTAGGTTAATAGTCTTTTCTTATAGCCATCTTAAAGATAAATGAGAAGAGTCTCATTTATTAGCTACTTTATGATTGATTAAAGATGCATTTGATGCTCTTCTCTTCTTCCATTCCGTGCATAAACGAAATAGATGGTGTAAGAAGGTGTTCTTGCATGGTTTGATTCTCTCTCTCCTTTCATGCATGTGTGAGCCCAAATTTGCATGATAAGAGTCTCATTTTTGGTTCATTTCTTCTAAGAAAAATCTCGTCCAAACATTTCTTCTCCTTTCCCACCAAAGGATTTTGTTAACGAAGTTGTCCTGGAAGAACAAGAGGTAAATCACATTGGGTGAGGATACAACAACAAGGAGAGGATAGATTGAAAAAGAAAAGGATTTAAAAGCAAAGGCTTTGGATACAAGAAGAAGGAGAGCATAGGGCAGCGAGAAACTAAAGTTGTAGCGAAGGAGTTGGTAATATCACTATCTTTTTTAGGTTTATTATTATCCTTATACCATAACATATATAGATTGGCATGATGATTTGGATATATTGCTTCCGCTGAAAATAAGATTTCTAAAAATTTTGAAATCTACTGGTTCTCCAAATATGACATGCTTTCTTTTCCCAATCCAACAGTCGACAGTCATTAGAGAGAGCCAAAAGGTTCTACAAAAAGTGAGATTCCATCATCCTGAGAGAGATCAAGAGATTGAGGAAGGAGACAAAGAAAGATAGGCACAGAGACGAGCTAGACATGAAGTACTTCCTAGAACAGGTGGTTTCCCGTTGTTGTCGTTGCCGAATTCTATTCCTGAGAGTATCTGCATGCATTTTAGTTTTATTATTATATGGAATTGAAGTAGATGTTGGTATTGATTGTGTGAATTTTGAGTCGTGTTTATACTCACCTTTGGATGTTAATTTTTTAGATTCATGAAATTCTATTGATTATGTTTTCTATTGCTTGATTGTGATTTTAATTCTGTTTGTAATAATTTGGCAATAAACTGAAAGGGTGAGCCGGGCAAAAATCATCGATTTAGGCTAACGAGAGTTAGGTCAATCGATAGGTAGAGAATTGACTCAAACTGGTAGAGTCGTGTAACCAGAGATCTGTCATAAATTCCCGGTAGGTTAATAGACAATTTATAACTAATTAAGGTTTTGGGCCAATTATCGATCGAGAGATCGAATATAGATTCCTAGTAGGTTAATAGATAATTTAGAACTAATTAAGGTTTTGGGCCAATTGTAGATCGAGAGATCGTAAGTTCCGTAATTTGAATTTTGGATTATTAATTAGGGTTAAGAATTATAACTCGAGAGAGAGTAATTCACCCTAGGACCGTCTAGGCCCATCAATTTGGTAATTGCATAATTTGTTAGGTTTTGTTAAATTTTGAATTAAATCCCCTCTTTCTTCCTTTGTAATTTCTTAGTTAATCTCGGGTTGGTTGTGAGTTGCTGTTTTTTTACTGTTTTGGTGCTTTAATTTCTTGTATTTTACTCTTGATTAATTTAATTTCTATTTTAGCTAATTAATTAGGTATTGTCAACTTAGCTGCCTTAGATTTTAGGACTAGTTCCCTTCCTTCTGGGATCGACACCTTAGATACTACGCGAATGACCCGTGCGCTTACGGTTATTACAAAGGTTATAAATAATGAAACTTAGCGCATGTAACCTTGAGCGAACAATAGAGATGTATGGGAAACATGTGTATTATTAATCTAAAATAATTGACTCACAGTTGAATAATCAAGTTGGTCGCTTGATTAATGTTTGGACTGTAGTGTTACAATTTATCTCCATATAAGTAAAAGAGTTTACTTCTAGGGAATGATAAGTTCCATGTCATGATAGTAGTTGACTATCGATAATGGCACTATTAAATGAATCTAGAATCACTTATGTTTTAAAGAATAAAGTGAGACGTTTCTTTAATCTTAAAACATACACTTAAGCATTCGTATATTATGGACCACAATCTTGATGAGTGGTGAACTCATATATGTCTCATTATAATTCTTGATATGATCGGAATGGAATTTTATAGAGTATCAATCCAGTGTTTGCATGTTGGAATTATTAATTGGAACATGTACTAGGGAACTTTCACTCAAATAAAGAATTTATAGTCATATCAACACTTCAAGATATTTTATAGAGATTGGTGATTAAACTGAAGCTCGTAGTTTGATGGAATAGCTACCCATCAAGTCTTAACACCAAGATGAGATCTTGTGTGTTAATCACCATATAGAGTAAAACGGGAGATCTAGAAGGAAAAATCAACACAAGGGAAAAACGGTAATTTTATCCCTTATTATGCGGATGACTATAATATGGTTCAAATTAGAGTTTGTAATTAGACATCTTATTTGAAAGAGGTGTTCTCATAATGTTTAATAATTCAAGAGTTCAACTAATTATCTTTAGTGGAATGACATTTAGTTAACAAGTTGGAATTAATTCTAATGAGAATAAATTAATTCCGAGCTTATTGGAGCTTGAATTACATAAGTCCAATTGGATTCCCCATTTGGCTTCTAGGAAGGTTATCAAGCAAAGTAAGAAATACAAATAGAGATTTTAAAGCCTATGATTGAATGTTGGGCTTACTTTAATTAGAAGCCCAAATGAAAATTTAGAAATAGGCTAGACTTTGGTTTAATTTGATTAATTAGATTAATTAAATTAAAGCAAAGTTATTAAAGATAAAAGGAGGTGGATTTTTAGTTTAATGGGCTAAATGTGTGGTTTGCTACATTGAAGATGCTTTTTAACATGCTTTATCATCATTAAATGGAGTTATAACCTTATCATTAAATGGTTTAATGGTTGTGTTTTAATGATAGCATGTAACCATTTAGCATTCATTGGATTAAAGAAGAAAGGTTGGAATTTTATGGACCCTTTTCCTTGTTTCATCACAAAAATAAAAATGAGATGTATCATTTTAGGTTATTGGTCCTTTCATATAGCCCTCTTAAAACAAATGAGAAGAGTCTTATTTATTGACTTCTTTTTGATTGATTAAGGAAGGATGTGATGCATTGGATGCACTTCACTTCTTTCTTTGAGGCTTAACCGAAATTGATAGAAAGAATACAAGGGGTTGTTGAATTTTTATCTCTTTATCCTATCTTGCATGAGATAGCCAAAATTTGCATGAGAGGTGTGCCATCTTTAGCTTCCTTTTCTAAGGCAAAATCTATTTAAGTTTTCTTCTCATTTCCCATTAAAGGATCTTATTAACCAAGTTATCGAAGGAGAATAAGTGGTAGATCGGATTGGTCAAGCATACAATAATGAGAAGATGATACATCACCTAGGGGAGGATACATTGCCGAGGTTAAGATAGCACGAGGAGGAGTTAAAGCTATAGCAAAGAAGTTGGTATATTTCTACCATCTTGTTCATGTGATAAATATTTCTTTATACCTTATCATGTATGGCTTGACATGTTGATTTGGTTATATTACTTCTGCTGAAATTTAATTTCTAAAAACAAAGTTTTGAAATCTATCGTTTTAGCCAAATCTTGCATTCTTAAGTATTCGATCTAACAATTGGTATCAGAGCCAGATTCTTATGCATGATTTCAGTTCCTATATGTGATGCATGGGTGGTTGACAATTTTTGTATGCTGCATATTTTTATGTGATAGAAATATATATGGTGTATGTTTTGCTCTTTTGGTTGTCCACAGATTATATAGCCACCTTGTAAGTTTTCTCCATTTAGGTTATAACAAGGAGGATGGCTTTTCATCGTCATGTTACCTCCTTGGCTTCATTTTTCTGTTTTCTTTGATGATGTAATGTACAAAATCATGTAATGATGAAGATGAAGAAGTTAAGGATTGAAGAAATGAAGAGGTAAAGTTTTGGTTTTGATTATAGTGTCTTGGCCAAATTTCGGTTTTGTTTGAAAATCAAAGTGTTGGATTTTTGTTTAACAAATTGTTGGTTTTCTAAAAACCAAAAGGCTGGATTTTAGTTTTAACAAATTTTTGGTTCTATGAAAATTTTTTACCATACCTTCGGTTTTTTGTGAAAAAAAATTGCAATTTTTTTTCTTTTGGACATATTTTGGTTTTGTTAAAATCAAATTTTTGTTGGAAAAGAAAGGCCATTACAAACTTTTTACCAAATGGGTTGGGTCATGTGAGCGAGTAGTTTGAAGCGGAGGATCCAAGTCCAAGAAGATTTTGTTGGGCCTAAAAGCCTTGTAATTGTTTTTTATATTTCTAGGATGGACAATCAGAAGTGGTTTATTAGTTCATGTGATGAATGGATAAATGAATGCGAATAATATATGATATTATGTCATTGTATGTCATTTAGAAAATTGCCAACCCTAGGCTTTGCCATGCATTCATTATGTATGAGATATATAATGAAATAATATAGGATGGATAATAAATTGTATCTATACAAGATGGTATTTATTAAAACTTAAAACCCAAAAAGATTGAGTGGGAGAGGATGCTCATATGAGAGTCCATGGTCTCCATATGCTGGCCCATTTGCATGAGCTGAAGTGTTACTCCCCACTGGAGGGCATGAATCATAGATCTTGCATGGTTTAGTTCTCCTAAAGGATAAGTCCACTTATTGATAGCAAATGTGACCTCCCACCAAGGCATGGTTTGCAAGTACCTTTAGTGGATGAATCAGCTGGTTACAAACTCAACATATTTTATCAATATTCTACCTACCATAACTCTATTGGTAAAAGTATGGATCAAACCATGGAACTTCTCAAAAGGTTAGGCATGAAGATGCTTGGTAATTTTTTAATTGAGATCCCAGTTTTTCTTTTAATGTATAAGACGGCCCACTGTCACTTAGTTCATTATAAATAAGAAAAATAACCCTTGCATAAAGTTTTAATTTTTTAAAGTTTTGTTAACTCTATGATCATGCATACATGCATCATGATTTTTTACAAAATTCCAATATTATTGACTAGTATGCTCATTCTTTTATAATTTATATTTTCAGACATAATCAACCACAAAATGAATCCACTCACTTTTCTTTTGACAAATAACAAATTAGAAAATGGAGAGAATTTTAATGAATGGAGATGTAACCTTGACATTGTTCTTCAATATGAATGAATTTCATGGGTATTAACTAAAAATAAGCTTGTACCTCCAGGTGGAGATTTAACTCCTGAGCAAGTCCAACAATATGAGGGATGGCATAATGCTGATAAGACTACTAAGTCCTATATTTTACCTTTTGTCAGCAGTATGTCACAAAAGCAAATTGCTTGTATAAAAACTGTTAGTGCAATGGTTCATCACCTATATGAGATGTTTGGTGTGAGGACTAGGTATGCAAGGGTGAAAGCTATCCAAACATTTCATAATCAGAGACAAAAACCTGGTAAATCATTGTGGGATTACATGCTTAAGGTAATCTCTATGGTCACTGAGGCTGAGATGCTTGGGGCAGACATGGATTCAGACACACAGATGATTATGATCGTCAATAGCTTAAACTCTTCTTTTCAGCAGTTTATGTTGGACTATGAGTTTAATAGCCAGGATTATACCTTGAGTGAGTTGATGAGTACCCTCTAAAGTACGGAGGAGATATTAGATATTAAGGCTTATGGGCCAAAAGCTAATGTAGCATCTTCTTCTAAGCCTAAGGTAAGGGCAAGCAAAAGAAGAAGGGCCCAATGAAAAAGAAGGCCCAAATAGGGGTTAAGGCCCAACCCATGAAAAAGAAAGCCAAAGCGGACACCAAGGGAAAGTGTTTCCAATGTGGTGAGTAGACTCATTGGAAACGAAACTATGCGGTCTACTTTGAGTCGCTCAAAATCAAACAAGTTATGGGTTTCCTAAGTTTGTTAGGAACTAGAAATGTGGTAGATTCTGATTATAACATGTTAGATTCGGGAGCCACTAACCATGTTTATAATTCTTTAAAAGGGTTCCAACAAAGGAAAAGACTACATAAAGGCCAGTTTCAAGTTAAGATAGTAGATGGATCCTATGTTTCAGCAGAATAAGTGGGAGTAGTTATCTTGGACTTTCCTAGTGGTCATAGGTTATATTTGGACGATATATATTACATCCCAATGGTTATGAGGAACATGATTTCTATTTTTTGCTTAACAAAATATGGTTATTCCTTATATTTTGAAAATATTGTTTCAATATATGAGAATAATGATTTTATTTGTAATGCAATAATTAAACAGGGATTGTTCTTTATAGAACCTATTACAGACCCACTAAATATCATAGAATTGATAAAACCAAGACAATCTAATGTCTCTAGCATTAATTCAAAATATTTGTGGCACTTAAGAATGGGTCATATCAATCAGAAAAGACTTGATAGGTTAGTATAGGATGGGATCCTTATGGGCTTAGATAATGATCTATTACCCACCTGTGAATCTTTTATTGAAGGAAAAATGAGCAAGGCCTCATTTCCTTTCAAAGGAAACAGATCTAAATCTACGTTGGATCTAGTACATACTGATGTGTGTGGGCCCATGATCGCACAAGCTAGAGGCGGTTATGAATACTTCATAACCATTATATATGATTACTCTAGACATGGCTATTTGTATTTGATATATAAAAAGAGTAAGTCCTTTGAAAAGTTTAAAGAATTCAAAGCTGAAGATGAGAAGTAGCTAGGCAAGCCATTAAAACAACTTTAATTGAATCAAGGTGGTGATGTATAAAAAGAGTTCTAACAATATTTAATTGACAACAGAATTGTTTCCAACTTGTTAGCTCCTTGAACACCTCAACAAAATGGTGTAGCTAAAAGGAGAAATAGGGTTCTATTGGAAATGATAAGATCAATGATGTCATAAACTAGCCTTTTAGAATCATTCTGGGGATATGCAATACAAACGATAACTTATCTTCTTAACTTTGCTCCATCCAAATCGGTGCCTAAAACACCTAGGGAGTTGTGGACTGGTTGAGTGCCTTCATTGTAGCACTTAAAGACTTGCTTTTAGCCTATGTTCTAAGGCCTGAATCCATAAAGATGAAACCAAAGTTAGAAGTATGTTTGTTTATAGGATATCCTACGAGTACTCGAGGGTACTATTTTTACATTCTATAGGACAAGAAGGTAATTGTGTCTTTATATACAACCTTCATAGAGGAAGAGCTTGTGAGAAATAAAAAAGGAAGAAGTGAAGTAGTACTCAGAGAGTTAACTATTTCCTCCCAAACAAGAAATGATTTTGATATAGCAGAACATGATATTGAAATGGATTCAAGAGTTGAATCGAAAGAGCAACCTGAACATCAAGTAATTCCTATACATAGCGAAGGGTTGTGAGACAACCTAATAAGTATCTAGGTCTAGGAGAAGGCGTTATAGCCATCTCATACCAAGAAGATAGGCTATGATGCAGAAAAATGGCTCAAGGCGATGGAATCAGAAATAGATTCTATGTATGCTAATGAAGTCTGGATCCTTATAGATCCACCACCAGATGTAAAAGCCATAGGGTGTAAATGGATCTACAAAATGAAAAGAGGATTAGATGGAAAGGTAGAGACCTTTAAAGCTAGATTGGTAGCTAAAAGCTAATATAAGGAAAATTTTTCTCCAGTTTCCATGCTTAAGTCCATCGGAATTCTTTTGAGCATAATAGCCTATTTCGATTATGAAATATAGCAAATGGACGTCAAGACCGCATTTATTAATAGGGGTCTTAAGGAGACCATTTATATGGCCCAATCAGAAGGATTTGTTGAGCCAGGTAATGAGCTTTGTGCATATTGCAGAGGTCCATTTATAGGCTTAAGTAAGCATCTAGATCTTGGAACATTAGGTTTGATAAGTCTATCAAAACTTATGGGTTCATACAAAACCAAGATGAGCTTTGTGTCTATGAAAGGATACAAGATGACACGGTTATTTTCCTAATCCTGTACGTTGATGACATTCTACTCATTAAGAATCATGTAGGAATGTTATCTACAGTTAAGGGATGGCTGAATGAATAGTTCTCAATGAAGGATTTAGGAAAGGCTAGCTACGTTTTAGGCATAAAACTTATAAGGGATTATAAGAACAAATTGATAGCCTTATTTGAAATAACCTACATTGAGAACATGCTAAATAAGGTTGCCATGCAAGATTCCAAGAGGGGTTTAACACCTACTAAACATGGAATCAAACTTTCAAAGGAGCAAGCACCTAAGACCTAAGAGGAGGTCAAACACAAGCATAACATTCCACTTGCTTCAGTAGATGGAAGTTTAATGTAAGCTATGTTTTGCATTAGGCTGAATATCTATTACGCAGTAGGACTGGTAAGAAGATTCTATTCTAATTCAAGAATTGAGCATTGGACGCGGTTAAGTGCATACTGAAGTATCTTCGTAGGATGAATAACTTAATGCTTGTTTACTCTAGAAGTAATCTTATTTTGACAGGATATACGGATTCTGATTTCCAATCAAATGTTGATTATAAGAAATCAACTTCTGGCTCTACATTTGTTTTAGGAGGTAGAGCCATAGTCTGGAGGAGTATCAAGTAATCTTATGTTGTTGATTCAACTATAGAGGTTGAGTATATTGCTGCTTCTGAGGCACAAAAGAAGCAGTCTATCTCTAGAAGTTCCTAAATGATTTGGAGGTAGTTCTCGAGGTAGAAAAGGTCATTACACTTTACTATGATAATAGTGGGGCAGTGACTAATTCTAAAGAACCTTGAAACCATAAAGCTGCCAAACATATTGAGTGAAAGTATCATTTCATAAGGAGGATAATACAATGTGCTGAGGTGAATGTGGTAAAGATTCCCACAGAGCAAAACCTTACTGATCCATTTATGAAGATGCCGTCTTAAAAGAGTTTTGAGGGTCACCTAGCAGGGATGGGAATGAGGGATATATTAAACTTACTTTAGGGCAAGTCAAAGACTGTTGGAGTTATGTAAATATAATGCCCTGGAAAGCAAGTGTATTTACTTATAACTTAATTTTCTTCCATTTACTTTTTGTAATGAAAATATTTATTATTAATAAAACAAAAGAGTTTGGTTTTATATGTATGAGCATCATAAAAATAGTCATAAGGTACTGAGATTCTTTTGTAAGTAATATACATATACATAGAGATGTATGGGAAACATGTATATTATTATAATATAAAATAATTGATTCATAGTTGAATAATCAAGTTGGTCGCTTGATTATAGTTTAGACTATAGTATTGCGATTTATCTCCATGTAAGTAAAAGAGTTTACTTTAAGGGAATGATAAGTTTTATATTATGATAGTAGATGACTATCAATAATGACACTATTAAATGAATCCAGAATCAAGTATGTTTTAAGGAATAAAGTAGGTCATTACTTCAATCTTAAAACATACACTTAAGCATTCGTTTATTATGGACCACAATCTTGATGAGTGGTGAACTCATATGTGTTTGATTATAATTCTTGATGATTGGAATAGATTTTTATAGAGTATCAATCTAGTGTCTGCATGTTGAAATTATTAATTGGAACATGTATTAGGGAACATTCACTCAAATAAAGAGCTTATAGTGATATCATCACTTCTAGATGTTTTATGGAGATTGGTGATTAAACTAGCACTAGTAATTTAATGAACTATCTACCCATCAAGTCTTAACATCAAGATGAGTTCTTATGTGTTAATCACCATATAGAGTAAAATGGAAGATCTAAAAGGAAAAATCAACATAAGGGCAAAATGGTAATTTTATCCTTCATTGTGTAGATGGCTATAATATGGTTCATAGTAGAGTTTGCAATTAGGCATCTTATTTGAAACACGTGTTCTCATAATATTTAATAATTCAAGAGTTCAACTAATTGTCTTTAGTGGAATGATATTTAGTTAATAAGAAGGAATTAATTCTAATGAGATTAAATTAATTCCGGGCTTATTAGAGCTTAAATTATATAAGTCCAATTAGATTCCCTATTTAGCTTCTAGGAAGGATATCAAGCAAAGGTAAGAAAGAGAAATAGAGATTTTAAAGCCTACGATTGAATGTTGGGCTTACTTTAATTGGAAACCCAAATAAACATTTAGAAATGAGCTAAACTTGGATTTAATTTGATTAATTAGATTAATTAAATTAAAGAAAAGTTATTAAAGATAAAAGAAGGTGGATTTTCAATTTTAATGGGCTAAATGGGCAACTTCACAATTAGCATTGGTTTGCTACATTTAAGATGGTTTTTAACATGCTTTATCATCATTAAATGGAGTTATAACCTTATCATTAAATAGTTTAATGGTTGTCTTTTAATGATAGAATGTAATCATTTAGCATTCATTGGATTAAAGAAGAAAGATGTGCATTTAATAGACCCTCCTCCGTCTTTCATCCCAAAACTGAAAATGAAATGCCTCATTTTAGGTTATTGGTCTTTTCATATAGCCATCTTAACAAAAATTAGAAGAGTCTCATTTATTGGCTTCTTTATGATTGATTAAGGAAGGATGTGATACATTGAATACACTTCACTTCTTTCTCTGAGGCTTAACTGAAATTGAGAGAAAGAATACAAGGGGTTGTTGAATTTTTATCTCTCTATCCTATCTTGCATGAGATAGTTGAAACTTACATGAGAGGTGTCTCATCTTTAGCTTCCTTTTCTAAGGCAAAATCTCTTCAAGTTTTCTTCTTCTTTCCCACCAAAGGATCTTGTTAACTAGCTTATCTAAGGAGAACAAGTGGTAGATCAGATTGGTCAAGGATATAATAATGAGAAGAGGATACATCACCTGGAAGAGGATATATTGCTAATGTTAAGATAGCATGACGAGGAGTTAAAGTTGTAGCAAAGGAGTCGGTATATATCTACCTTCTTATTCATATGTCAAATATTTCTTTATATCACATCATGTGTGGCTTGACACGTTGATTTGGTTATATTGCTTCCACTAAAATTTGATTTCTAAAAACACAGTTTTGAAATCTACCGTTTTAGCGAAATCTTACATGCTTAAGTTTTCGATCCAACACACAGGTCGTTCGCTTAGTACCTAAGGTATCGATCCTATGAGGAGGGTTAATCTAGTCCTAAAATCTAAGGTTAGAGCTATTAAACGAATCTTAAACAGACAATGAAATTAAAAACGATAACTAAATAAATTAACGTAAACAAATCAAATAACGAAATAATAATTGACAATTAACATTTAATGAAAATAATTAGCTAATAACAATTAATGGAAATTGACTGAATTGTCAGATAATGATAGCGTACCCTAGAATTCGACCTATTGAGTTAACTAAGAGAGAGAAAGGGAAAATTATCTATGTTTAATGTTAAGCTAACCAATTATGATATATTGAATTAATGGTTCTAAATGATCCTAGGGTACTCTCTCTCAAGTTATAATTGAACCCTAAAGCATAAACCCTAGTTAGATTTTGGGAGGTTGTAATCTCTCAATTAACAACTAATCCAAAACCTAATCAGTTCTTAAATTCTATAATAAACAATTGGAAACCTGTATATGATGTCTTTACATAAGATTTACCATCCTAATTTAATTCTGAATCTATTAAATTACCTTTCTCTCATTAACTTAATTTGATTGTTTTCTCTTGACTCACCCTCTCAGTTTATTATCGAGATATAAAGCGCAATATCAAACTACAAATAATTCAATAAACACATAAAGCAATCAGATTTCATTAAATCAAAAATAAAGTTCTAAAGGTGAGTACAGAATATCAATCACAATTCAACTTTTACCATCAAACAATATATCCCAATTCTATAATCAAATAAAACTAAAATACATAGGAATCATAACTTGAATGGATGATGGGAGGCTGCGACTTTGAAAAGTTTCTTATTCTGGGAAGAACATCGAGTCTACTTAATCTTCCTCTTCTCCCTTCCTGCTTCTCTTTCTCGATCTCTCAAAGTTTTCTCTCGTAGGGTTTCATAGAAATGATTTTATTCTTAATGGCCATTAAATACCTTGGCAGCCTAGGGTTGATTCGAGGTCAAAAGTCCTTCGAAAAGGTTAGAAAAATCCGTCAAAACTTGACATTTGTAGTTGTTTTTAATTCTGTCTGATGCCATTATTGTGGCCCTACCTGCCATGATCGTGGCCAACGTTTACCCCTCTTTGTCATGAATGTGACTTAAGTATCACGATTGAGACCTGGTTCAAAGCTCTCTTTCACAATCATCGCTGAAATGCCATGATCGTGGCCTGGGGTATCCTGGTTCACATCTTTCTGTCACGAGAGTGGTCCCATAGTTTTGGCTCGAAGGTCCTCAAAACTTCTCCGTTCTTTGACGATGACCCTGAAACAGTAACAAACACATCAAGGTACCTCAAAAACATAACATTTAAGCATAAAGACCGATACTAACCCATAAAATCACTCAAACACTTAAATTAACACAATCCTAAGTTAAATATAGGCTAAACACTCAATTTAACATTTAATACATAACAAATTAAACTCTAAAAATTTACCAAAAATATATACCCTAAAATATGGTGCAAATCACAAATATCATGTATCAAAATCTCTTAACTTGATGAGGGTGATATGGATTCGAGCCAACGATGATAAACAAAATGTTGCTTAGGAGGCAACCCAAGGTAAGTTAATTTTTGTTTATTTAAATTTTCCCGTTTGCTATTTTTGTTAATGATCCATCGTTTACATTTGATGTCACATTAGGAAAAATGTAAGTTTTAAGTGTGGGGGTGGGGATTTTAGTCTTTATGTGCATAATTTTGAGCTTAATTGTTGCTTATGTGACTTTTTAGGCAGTTTTCAAAATCAAACGAACAAAATAATTTTTTCTCATTTTCTATTGATTTTAAGACTATATAGTTGTAATTATACTGTGAATTGACTAGAATAATTCATGGAAACTTTAGCATTTACTTTTGCTTTTGTGATTGGTTAATGCGCATTATCTTTAGAAGAGTAGTAACTAGTGGTAGAAAAAAAGTCAGTAAGATTTTGAGCCTAGTTAGACTGACACATCCATATAAGTCTCATGTTTTTTCATTTATGCGTGACGTTTATGACATATAGATCCTAACTTTGCTTTGATTTTTTATTTAAGACCACATTTTTATCACATGCATTAATATGAAACTGATTAGGCATTCTTTGTTTTTCCAAGCTACATTAGCCAAAAAGCCCACCCATTGATATGAATTTTCCTTTGTTAAGCCCCTTTGAGCTTTATTAGTCTTTCTTTTGTGCTAACCACATTACATGCTTTAACCTTAACCAAATGTATCACCTAGGCCTTAAAGTTAGTGAAGCATTTGTTGATTGGTGAGTTTGTGGATATACTTTAAGTATAGGGGTGTGCATATAGATGGGTTGTTCATATTTTTCAGAATATCATTTTATAAAATTCTCATTTAAATGTATCTTCTTTCATTTTGTTTAAAAAAAGAGGAAAAATGAAAAAATGAAAAAAATTCGAGTTTGAATAAAATTATCAATGAGGAAATGCATATGGTTTGCTAAGTATTTATGATTAGTCTTTCCTCCTAAAGTTGTATTAAATGAGTGATTTGGATATGTTGCATATGAGATAGATGTTATTATGGATGGATCACTCTTTATATTATGCTTCATGTGATTTATGGTGTGAGAGCTGAATTTGAGCCATTCATTATAGCTAATGGTACCTAGTTTAGAATGAATGTTAGTGTGTGTGCTTAATATTTTATTAGGTATTACTTTTGCTTCACTAACTTAATGACTTATGCTACATTACCCAAAATACGTCTCACCTTACCCTTGCCTATATTACAAACCTAGAAAAGTCCTTTGATTCATAATTATGTATGTGACTTTTAGTGGCAAAGAAATGAAATGGTATGAAAAGTTATGGATTGTTATGATTATGAATGGTGTTTGAGTGTACCTATGAAAATATCTTACTTAAGCACCTTTTATCCAAGTCTAGCTCTAGATTACTTAGTTTCTAAGGGAGATAAATGTTAATTGATCATGAGTAAAAGCTTTAAATGTTGAGTTATTGTTATAGGTTTTGAAAAGTCATTCATCTTTACTTATAATATTCTTTTATTAGAAAATATTGAATATGACTAAGAGTTTTAGTATGTGATTTTGATTTTGACCATTTGCTCAAGGACAATCAAAAGTTAAGTGTGGGGGAACTTGATATCACTACAAGAAAATTGTAGTTTAGCGACGGAAAATACCAACGGAATAACCAAATATTCCGTCGGTATATAAGTTACCGACGGAATATACCGACGGGCTGAAAACGTCGTTGATTCGGCCGTAGCTAACTTTACCCATGGAAACTAAGTTCGTGTCGCTAAAATTAGCGACGGAAAGACACTGACCGTCGGTAAATAGAACGAATGTTTACCGACGGTCACATTCCTTTTCGTTCGTAAATTAGCGGCTGAACATTTCTTTCCGTCTGCAAATTTACCGACGGTAAATGGTCTTCAAGGTTATCGATGGAAAAAGTTGGCCGTCGGTATAGACGAAAACATTTTACCGACAGAATTACATGTGTTCGTCGATAATGGTTTTCATTAATTTTTTTTTACGTTTATATTTTCATTATATTTAATGATGAAACATTACATTTAATTTGTTAATGATTGTAATATATAAATTATATTTA
>JAOSBN010000178.1:10997330-11013194 GCA_027563595.1 Erythroxylum suave | reverse complement strand
ATTTTTAACATAATTCACCTAAGATCCATGCCAAGCATCATCCAGCACATTATAAACCATTTCAACTTTATTACTTTCCACATACACTCCATATACTAAATTTTTCCCAATAATAACATAACACTTCATTTAGTAATTCCAATGCCACTAATACGCTTAATGACCATCCTTAATCACCTTCATATGGTCATTATATCATAATCATACTTTTATATACCAAAAATGCCCTTTATGCTAAACTTAGCGTATTTTACATTAAACTTTTCCAATTCAATTCTTTTTCTTTTCTTTACTTCATTAGCATGAAAACTATGTTATGAACATCATGAAACATCAAAAAAATTTTGGATCATTTCATATTAAAGAACCCTAGCCATGGTCGATTCTCTCAATCTTGATTTTCTTAGCTTACTTTCTTGATTCCAACCCTTAAATGCTTCCAAACTTATTATCTACGCCATGGCTAGTAAAAGAACCACCATTGATCCCACTTAAAAACCCAAAAAGACCAATAGTTTAAGCTAGGAAAACTGACCACTTTTTTCTTCAATCTCTTAGGTAAATGGATAAACACGTAGACTTGATCAAGATTTCTCCAAATCCCATTCTGAATCCATGAAAAATCAGTTGCCCTTTCTTCCCCTTCTCCTTGGATAGCATTTCTCTTTGGTCTCCCTTCTTTTGCTTTTTTTTTTTTTTTACTCTCTCAGGGCTACTCTCATATTAACTCACCAAATGAAGCGACTTACGTCTTAATTCTTGCTTTTAATACTCTTTAATGCATTACACATGTCACTTTCCTATTGGTTATCTCAATGAATCATCATCGATTTAACTAATAATGCTTAACCCTTAAGAAAGTTTCTAATTGGTTATTAAGTTTGACTCACTATTCCACTTACACCATTGAATACAAAAAGACCAAATTGCCCCTTTAATGAATTTAATTCGCCAACTAACTGAATTAAAGTTTGAAAATATTCCATAACTATCTTATCCTAAAATCAACCATAAAATCCCCTAATTAAGGTCATACTTATTGATTGAATGCTTTAAAAATTTTTGGAAAGGGGTTTAAAATATTAAATACACATTATTTTCTAAAAAGGGCATTTTAGTCTTAAACTTTTAGAACTCCCGAAATCCATCCGGTTGGACTTATTTTTGGTTCGTTTCAATATCACTAGACATTAATACTTATTCCAGATATTTTTTGTTTTTCTTTGGGGTTTGGTCCTAAAAAATCACTATTCATCCAAAAATACTATTCATTGAAAACAATGAAAGGAAAAGTTTGAGGTTTTACAATTTCAAGGAGAAAGGAGAGTACCAGTGTGGTAAAACTTAGGCTCTATTATTTCTCTTGTTAATGTGGAGAAGATTATTATAACCTAGTTTATTAGTTTGTTATATAATTAGAGCAAACGAGAAATAAAAAGAATGGATCCATTTGTAGAGGATCATATTGGACAAGGTTAGCAAATAACTTAGGAGTATTTAACACTCTCCTTAGATTGATATTTTTTATTTATATGAATGTTGTCTACCTTGATATGATTTGATATGTGGGATTAGCTAAGAAGTTCAGTGGAATATATGTGTTAGCTGGGAGAAAGACATATAATATAAAGGATAATGCCCCTAAAGAGGAGGTGAAAGAGAATTCAAAGAGCAGAGCCACCATAAGAGTTAGTAAACCTTAAGTAGAGATAGTGCTAAAGGAGACAAAGAATATTAAGCCTACACTAGAATAACTAATTTGAGAAAGAATTGATATGATTATGCTTCCTATAGAGAGCTAACAATTTAAATAAAACTAATCATTATGGTGAACATAGAGGTAGTTTTACATGTATGAGTAATAGTTAAGATGGATGGAGGAGTGGTTGTTGGCCACCTTATATGGTTTTTAGGGAAGCACCACTTTTTCCATAATATTAGCCATCAGTGCCTATTGAAAATAGTGATGATGATGTTAGTAGTGTGCCCTAGGCCAATGATCGTAAGTGATTTTTTGTACTGACATTATGACTTATTATTTATATATTATCAGGTATTCTTTCACATATGCATGTATATTGTTTATGTAATGTGATTTACATTCCATGAATAGTATGATGCTTATGTCATCAAATATGTGACTTGATAGTAAAACCATAAGCATTATAATATTATTCTAAACTATCCCTGGTCGATCATTATTAGTGGAACAATAGTGATTAAGGCTAGTATGTGTTCTGATTGATGATCATGTTTTACTGATCATGGATATGAGTTATCAAATCAGATACATAGATATATGTTAGAGAACATATATTGGACCGACCTACAAAGCGAACACTACATGGTTTCATGTCTTTAGTGATTCTGAATATGGTTTGACTTTAGTCCTCTGACCTGAAACCATCATGGTTCCATACATGAGGAATTTAGTGCTTTGACATTAGACTTAGATATCTTTAATCGGATAACAATTAGTCTTATGTTGGACATTAAATGAATCATGTGGAGGGATGTGAATGACATAGATAGGATTTGTACCCTCTTAAATGAGAGAGATATCATTTGGGCCTCTTGATAAGATTGACTAAAGAAATGTATGGCCATGCTAAAATGAACTAATGAGGAGTCATCAATGTCATTTGTTATAGTCAGTCAACTTAGGAATCAAGAAACTATGATTAATCAAAGGTTGACATGTATCTTACCTTATGATTAATCTTGATATCATGTTACAAAGGGACTGAGTTTGTAACCATGGTTATAGGTTAAATTAGATTACCGATCCTCATTTGATTGGGTAGTCATAATGTTTTGCTAGAGGCCACTTATGACTTATGGCCTTGAAGTGTGATCAAGCCCATTTCCAACATCAAATGAGCCTACACGGTCGCACACAAAGAGTGATGTGATTTGAGCTTATTCTCATGAGCCTAATTTGTTAGGCACTGAATTAATATATGTGAATATATTATATTTATTGGGTTAGATTGAATTAAGTTATCGGGCTTTTATTATATGAGATATAATATGGGTTGAAACTTATTGGGCTTCCATATTTCTATATAAATAGAGGGATTACGTCTTATTAGAAGACATACGAAAACCCTAGCCACTTGTCACTTTTCCCGGCATAAAAACAATGAGGTGTTCTAAAGTGTTTTAGAATGTGCTAGCACACATTAGCCATTGCCCAAATCACTCATCCTCGTGTGGATACCAGTAGAGGACGTTCATGAGCTGCAGCGTCAAGATATTTGGAATGAAACGTAATTTGCATGCTACAAAATGTAATTCCCCATACTTCTTATTATGAAATTTTGATTTACCAAGACACAAGACCATAATTTTATGGTCCATTCCGCTGCGTAATATGATTCACGGACCATAGGCGATCCTATAGATGAAGCAACAACAAGTTAAGTTACAGATTCTCTTATTTAGTCCTATTTATTTTCATTTTTTTATCTTACACTTTATGAAATACATTTTACTTTTACTTTATGTTATTTTACCTTTAGTTTAGTACTTATTTAGTTTCATTTTATTTTTGGAACTTTTTGCATTTTATAGTTTATGTTTTTATTATATTTTTATAAGGTATTAATGAATTCTAAATGTCTATCTATTCATATTGAACAATAGGAAAAGATAAGCTTAGAGAAGTTTTCTTCAATCTTTAATTTCCCTTCCTCTTTTCCATTTCTATCTCACCTAATATTTTGAATTTTAATTATCTTTGGTTTATTGAGACAATGTACAAGTAAGTATGGGGAGCAATCAGTTTGATTCTATTTTGATCTTAGTTCTCAAGGAAATTGATTAATAAGTGCTTGATTGATTATATATTTACTCCCTAATAATTAATGATTAATGTTATTATGTGCTTTAGATAATTGTTTTAGTTTATATTTAGTTATTGATACAATTTGGAAAGAACTTAAATGATCTAAAAGCATATCATTGGAGCCATACTTTTGATGGTTAACCTTACTATCTTTGTGAGACAAAAAGGAGATGAATTAGGGTTAAGATAGGATAAGAAAATGAAGGAAATGAAGTTCCTACAACCTATATAACCATATATAGAACTGTGTAACTCTCTAAAAGCATGTAGCATCATTTTAGCACCTCTTGTAATCTACACGGCCATTTACATACTCACACAGCCATGTAATTGAGCTACATAATCGTATAACTAGCCGTGTAGCTTATCAAAACTGTATAGAAATACAAATAGGGGGAAAATTTGCATACAAAGTTAGCCACACACCTTTTTAACAAAGTATGAAGGATTTTAAAAGCAAGAATGGGAGAAGAACTCTTATTTTTTTTAGATCTATGAGGAGCTAACATTCTTCCTTCTAGTTCAAAGGGGAAATCATGGCTGAAGAACACATTTAGGCATCTCTTCATCTTATAGTGTTGTTCTCTCTTTTTGGGTATCCATGTATGAATGATTAATGCTTTCAATCTCAATAGATTATTTATGTATGGACGCAATTCCAAAACCTAGATTAAACACGTTTGTGCATCTCTTCATCTTATACTATTGTTCTCTCCTTTTAGAAATTATTTTTGTTTTTCTTTTCTTATTGTTTTGGATATTCATGTATGAATGATTAATGTTCTCATTCTCGACAGATTATTTACGTATGGACGCAATTCCAAATCTAGATTACAATACATAATAGTTGTAACTTTAATTTATTTGTGGTAACTAATGGTTATGAATCATTAGGGATAACATAGCATAGGTTAAATCACCTGAGCTTATGTGGTTGTTGCCTAGATTAACTTGTTTCCCTAGTACTTAATGCAATTTTCATACTAAATCTCGAGAGCTTATTCTAGGTTGTTTGATAGCTATGTTTAATCAAAGAGCTTGTTTTGGTTAGATACGACCTAAAGGAAAACTAGGGTTATTAGAGCTTATTGTTAACTTACAGTTAATAGTTTCTAAGAGAGGTAGGAGAACAATATAACAATTAAGTTTGTTCATTCTTATGTAAGCCAAGATTAAACCAAGAACTAGATTCTAAACTCATTCATCAATCTTATCATTTTTTACTATTTAATTTAATTTGCTTTCATCAATTCAATTTCACTTTATTATCTTAATCGAATATGACCAAACCCCCTTCAAATCCTAAACATTGATTCATTCATTACAAAAGCTACACACACACTCTTTGTGGATAGGATCCCTTCTCACCACTACTTTAAATTTAGTGTGCAGAGTTAGGTTTTATTTTTTAGTGTCTTCGACATGCATCATTGATGTAGTTCCAATTAGCTTAATTGAAGAAAATTCCAATAAGTTAAACAATTAAAGAAAGTTGATCAAAAGGAATCATCAGAACTTGAATTACATTATAAGTAAAATATTGTACATAAATAAAGATGGTAATCTTTAATTATTTCTAGATTTTATTTAATTTAATAGTTTTAAGATTGTTTCTTGATTGAATAATAAAACCAAGTATATTATTTTAACAATAATTGAGTTAAAATTGAGCTTATCAAGTAGTCTAGTATTTTAGTACCTTTATAAAAATGTGTGAATAAAGTAAGCTTAAAAGAATTCACTACACTAACTTTAACATAAGTTAAAAGGTTGAATTTAATAATTGCCAATAGACATTTGAATAGGTGACTTAATTGAGCAACAAAGAATATTCCTGACAAGGTGTTTACCTTTTCTTTAAACAAGCCTTTAATGCTTCATAAAAATACCAAAAATAAATGTTTTAATTTATGTTAATAATTATTAAGTTCTTAAGAATGAAAGCTTAGTACTAATTTATGCTTATGTTAAATATAAGGTTAAGTTCTTTAAATTAAGCTGACTTTTTAAGAATTTTTTTATTTAAGTTAAACTATATCGCAATTCAATATAAATATTTAGAGATTAAAATTTCAATGAATAATGTAGTCAGGTGGATGATGAGAATTTTTTATTACTTTAATTTTTGGGTTGAACTTTTTCAGAATTTTAACTTATTAAAGTTGAGAATGATTGAGATTAATTTGCTTGAGGATAATCAAAAGCTTAATTGTAGGAATAATATGTGTAAATCATACATATATTCCTTATTATTTTATTTATTTTCTACTTAAGTTACCTGGTTTTAATATTATTTTTTAGGTAATTATGAAGAAATTTCCATCAGATGAGCTTTATCAATAATTGGGGTAAGATTTTAAATGAAGAATATGAAGAAAACTTAATTCTTAGCTGATGTGACTTAAAGCATAGTCTTATACCAGCTTGTGTCCTTCTTTGACCACCTCAAGATGATGACACAGTTACAGATACAATATAAAGGGAGATCATATAACAAAGAGAAACATGACCTAAGGCATGATTATGTCTCTACCTATGGTCATACCCAAAAAAATTATTGAAAAAAACATAAACTAGGATATGCAAACGTCAAAATTGTTCTCCCTCTACAAAAATATATAGAAAGATACATAGATTAGGACATGGTTATGTCCCAAATCTTGTTTTACATACAAATAACATATATAGAACATAGAAACCCTAATTTAAATCACCTTTGATCAATCTTTTATCATCTATTCCTATCCTAAACCTAAAGTTAATTGTCATAAGGTACAAGAGCCCTTAGGAGAACAATTTCAAAGTTTTTTTTAATAAAGAAGAAGATTAGAGATCATCTTAATGGATTAAAGATGATTAGAATTAAGAATATTTCATCTAGAATTCTTTCTACCATGATTTCTTTTATCTATCATTTTGTTTATTGATGAAAACATTATTTACATCTATTCTTTATATTTTTTGATAGGTGAAGCCTAGTATTATCCTTGTAAGGATTAACTCAAAATTATTTATAAAATAGAATTTATTTATTAAAATATCTTTAAATATTCTTAATATGGATTTAATTATACTAGTGACTAAATATCTTTTTAATTCATGTGTGGGTGGTTCAAAAGAAACTACATGCAAACATATCATAAGTACATATTAGAAGATGTGTGGGTTACTAATTAGTTTAAATAAATTTTTAGCATAGTTGTAAACCTTTTGTAGAATTTCTTTTAGAAGTTTAAAGAATTAGTTCAGAGAATGATTAGGAAAAGTGCATAAGAATGATAGGAAAAGTTCAAGGCTAAAGGCAAAAAGAGTTACAACTCTAAAGGAATAGTTTAAGGATCCCTATAAGGAGCTAATTATAAATCATGGAACATTCCACCTATTGACAATATCAATGCTAATCATTTTATTAACTCCACTGGCCAACATAATGCACCTAATCTAGTTTCAAGAGTGGTGCACAAGGCTAAGAATATCTTATTATCTCTATCACACAATATTTAAACATAATTTTTTCTCCTTTAAAACCATATTTAACATTACTTTCCCAATCAAGAACTTTCTCCTGCTCAATCTTCATATATTGCCTATCAAGTAAGACTTGAGTTTGTTTCCATTGTCCATTAAAGTAAGAGCAATTAAAGAATAGATCTTAAAGTTTTATGTTCATTCCTGAAAATAAAACAAACTAGTTACAAGATAAAATATGATTTAGGGAGGTTGTTTTTGTGTCATATTAAGCTCCTATAAATAAAATTGGGCTTGTTATTCCTAAAATTCCTCAAACATGATTTGTTAGTGAAAGAGCATGTGTGATGAGCAATCTAGATAATAATATCCTCCTTCATGAGTATAAATTGGAGTAAAATCCTCTAAGATTGTAGCTCTGACGTTCTCTTAGCCATTTCCTTAATTATAACGCTTTTGGGAGGATATGTTTAGTCCAAAGAAAGTAGCTCTTCATAAAGGGGACCTTAATTATTCCATTTTTTAAACCCAAAGGAAGTTTTATTCCCGTTACTAATAATATACTTAATCAAGGAAGCTTTAAAGTCTTCTAGCCTCATAATTTGGAGAAAATGCTAGGAGGTGTTACTTTAGGCTTGTCATTTAAGAAGTTGTCACCTTGAAGGAAGTGGATATCTATCCATTTAACTTATAGAGATTTCTTATCCCTTAAAATTTTCCATATCTACATAGCTAGAAGTATTTTATTCATAGCTTTGATAGAATTGATTCCCATGCCTTCTACCTTTTTAAGAGTGCAAATTTTAAACCATCTGACTTTAACTTTGGATAAATTGTTTACTTCACTAGTCCAGAGAAAATTTTAGTATTTTAAAATAATTTTGGTTATACTTCTAGGAAGAAAGAGGTGAGAGCCATAGTAGATATGCGAGTTACTTAGAATTAAGATAGAGAATTATAGCCTACCTATATAGGAAAAATTACTATTATTCCCAATTCCATTTTTCCCAAATTTTGTGTAAGAGATGCTAACGATCCCTATAATTGAGTTTTTTAGTAGTTATTAGAACTTCTTAATATGTAGAAAGAGGGCCATTAGAGGTATAGATGGAGCACGTACTAAAGTTGATAGTAAGACGAAAGAACTCAACGAACTTATGAATTATTAAAATAAGGGTTCTTGTAGAAGCCTTATCAACTCTAAAAACAAGTATTGACTTGTTACCTAAGGAAAAGTGACTAATTTTTAAGTTGTTGCAATTATATTGAAATTTAAAAATCACATATATAAATTAGCTTTTCAATCAATCAAAATAGAACTTTATTGTATAAAGTGAATAGATAAGGGGAAAGAGTCCTTTGCTCTTTTAAACACATGAGTTGGCTCCATTGATTATAATGTGGAATGAGGTAGTTATTATACAAATTTTAACACATTAAATGAGGATTCTATGATATCCCATAAAATCCATCACCTTTAATATGAAATTTTACTATCAAAAGTTTTATGTATATCAATTTTCATTATATAAATTTTATTATTTTATTGCTATAATAATCTTTAAACAGATCTTAAACTAAAAGAATGTTTTCACCTATACTCCTTCCTTGGATAAATGCCACTTGATATGAGCTAATATTTAAGCATAGGGTCAATTTTAATTTGGTTGTGATCATTTTTAAGATTATCTTTTACAACATATTACGAGAAGATATTGGCCTATAATATTTCAGTAAGAGGGAATAAAAATCTTAGGGATAAATCTCACAAATGATTTGTTAACTTCCCTAAACATCTTACCCTTTGATAGGAGTCCCAAAATGGCCCCTATTACTATATCTTCAATCAAATGCTAGGTTTTTGGTAAACAAGAGCATTGATCCCATTAGAATTAGGTGCTTACGTTCCTCTAGTTTGACTATAGTGACAGGTTTAGAGAGCCAAGTAGCCTGATCATCATTTATGAGACATAGAATAATAGTTTTGATTACTTTCTAGGAAGAAGAATTATTAAAAGGATTACCTAGCATATCATTGAAGTAATTGAAAATGATGCTCTTCAAATAACCTTAACTAGTATAAAGAGTCCCCTCAAGCCCTGATAATGGTGCAATCCTATTAGTGTTTCTTCTTATTAGGATGGTATTATGAAATAATTTTGTATTTCTATCACTACCTTTCAACCATTTCACTCTTGATCATTTCTTGATTAGTGGAGTGTGATTTTTTAAGCCTAGGTACAAGATTGGATAATAAGCTTTTTTTCTCTTTAAAAAGACATTACTAGGATTTGTATAGAGTTTATCTTTGGCTAAGGAGAGTTAATCTGGTTTTTTATAATGCATATCATTATGTTCAAAGATCTATGCTTATTCAATATCTTAAGCTCCTCTTTAATAGTTTAAAGTTTTCTTATGCATCTGAAAGCATTAAATCCTTATGTGGCTTTCGGAAAAACCCCTTAAGAACAACATCCTTAAATACCTATAGATTTACTAGAAAGTTTTTTAACCTAAAAGGAGATTTCCTGTGAATTATAGCAATATCTATCATAAATTTAATTGGTAAGTGATTATAGATAACTTAATTGATGAATTGAGCTTACTCGTAGGAATCTGATTTAACCAATTAGCATTCACCATAGCAAGATCAATTTTCTTCCTAATTAGCCATTTACCTTACTGCTTGTTAAATTAAATGAAGTAGCTCCCATTATATTTCAAGTCAAATAAACCAATTTGTTTCATACAATCCATAAAAACATTCTTTAAGTGGTTCAGACTCAAGTTATGCCCCTTATTTTTATAAACAAATATGGTGTTATTAAAGTCATCCAAAATAATTTAAAAAGTAATAATATTAGGGTGAATATCTTTGAGATCATTCCTAAACAATTTTTCTTTGAATTTTTTTATTAACAATATAAACATAAGTGATATTAAGGAGTGTTGAGTTATGGAATAGTACAGCAGTCAGGTAAAAGAATTGGTTTGCATACTTAGAAATAATGGTCTTAATTTGGTTTAATTTTTAAGTTATGATGATTCTTCCATTCAATTGGCTTAAATGATTAGTAACAATGGTCCCAAAGTTTCTAAAAAAGTACACTCTAAACAATGCCTAATGCACAAGAAATGGAAAGAGGAAAGGAGGAAACATGGTTCTAAAGATTCAAAGTAGAAGATGGAGATAAGGTAGGACATAAAGAAGGTAAAGATGATAAAGCAACCATCTCTCATATATGAGGAAATTAGGCAATAGATTTCCTTCCCAACAACGTTACCAAAACTGGTAAAAAAAGTAAAAAAAAATAGTCAAGAATTTAAATATGGAAGGAAAAAGAAAAAGGAGCCGGAGGGGGAAGAGAGGAGAGAGGTTAAAGCATCTCCCTCCAAACAAATCCCGTGTCTTTAATATTTCTTAGATTTCCAAAAACATAGCATACGTCTTATGTAATGCATTCTTAGGTATTTTAATTTGAAATAGATATCAATCAATCGACTTAAGAATAGGTGGTTGTATCTTAAGAGAGAGATTTTATCATATAGAAAATTATGCCAGTTTAGATTATAAATACCTTATAATTTTTAAAATCACCATTATAATGATGATGTTAGGGGAATATTTATCTACATATTACTTATATATGAATTCTCTACTTGATTAACTAATTTGCTTTGTTTTTATTCATTTGTTTCTTTTTTAATTTTATTTTATTTTATCAATTTTCTAGTATTAAATCATTCTAATTTAATTCTTTGACTGATTAATAGTAAGAGAATATTTTGAGCCATTTTATCTTTTCCATGATATCAGTAACTTTTGTATCAATATATTACTTATCAATGATCGATGCAATTCCCTTAGACTGTGAGTAAATATTTTCTAAATAATGAAAACATAAGTATTAAAAACACAAAAAATATATTATATGCAAACTCAATAAATGGTCTGAAATTTTCTTTATTCGTTTTAGTTCCTTTAAATTATAGCATGACATAAAGTGGTTAAAATCTAATGCCCAATAAGTGTTAATTGGGTAATATTTTCAATATAATTTAGAGAGCTTTATTCTACGTTTGGATATTTTGAATAGGAATTGATAATAGAGCTTAAATTTTATTTTCAAAACTTTTTCCAACTTCTTAATAAAGAAAGGATGAATTTAGGCAAGTCAGAGCCAAGTTAGAGAATTTTTATAATAATTTAAAGGATATGGGTCATAAACACAACACCCTATTAAAGTGATATTAGATGTCAAAGAACACATATCTATAATGAGAACTCGTATTGGTGGTGAACTTTTTATAAATTCTAGTTTTCTGGCAAAAAGAGGATTATGATGGTCATGGTGTTTAGATTTTCTCATATAAGAGAGAGATTTGGTTAAAAGAATAACTACACATCATTAGAGCATCTTGAAATAAAAAGGAACCAACTTTGGAGTAAAAGAAAGGAATTTCAATCAAAATTCTGGTTGAGACTTCAAAATTTTAAGATTCATAAGAATGAATTCTTTTATTTTATGTTCTTTCTTAATTATTGTTAGTTTTCTTTATCTTGTTATGAACTAAATTAGGATAGATATAGAAGGGATGAATCCTAAAACTAATTTTGGATTAATTATGTAATTTAATGAAAGACCCAGGTTATATTGTAAATTATTTATGATTACTTCTAGCGTTTGAACTAAAAGTTTCTAGCATTTTAGTTCAATTTTAGACTTCATAATCTAAATCTTTTTTAACAATTGATTGTTTCATTCTTGTTCATTTCTTTGGTTTGGTATTATAGATTGGTAAGTTTATTTTAGATAATCACTTATTTTAAGTCAATCATCAATTTTGTTATATTAGACAATCTATATATATATAATTACTACTAGTACTCGTAGTCATTATAGAAATGGTACATATATTCATTAAACTATACTATAGAAATGATATGTGCACCTACCTAGCGGTCTTTAATACGATTTCAAATATACATACAACAAGTTTTTGGCACCAATTTCGTAGACTAGGATATTAGGAACACTTGATTTTTTATTAATGTAATCAATTTTTCTTTTCTTTTTGCATTTATTTTTTAATTTCGAATTGTCTTTATTGATTTTGTAATTATTAGTTAAATTTAAGGATTTAGGTACTTTTGTTTATGACTAGGAGTAGCACCAGAGTGATAATCCAAATCTTGAAATTAAGAGGACTTAACTTTAAATTTTAAGGAAAAGAAACCTAAAAGTTTTAAGTTTACAACTACTAAATATGATGACAAATAATCGTGTTTGTCGGGCTTTACAATTATAGCCCTCAAATACTGCAAGTGCGTGGGTCATGGTTTGCAGTAATTTAAGGGTTGATCCCACGAGAAGGGTAAACTAATATAATTCTAGGGTGTCTAAGGCTCAGAGAAATAATAAAGTGAAAATAAAAATGAAACAAGAATATAAACACTGGAATTTGATTGCAAGAATTCAACTAAAGAAATTTAAAAAAAATAATTAAAATTAAGCAACACAAAAGGTCACTCTGGAAATTAGTCAAGAGAAATTACCAATTTATGAGAGGGGAGATTTTACCTATCGTTAATACTAATGAAATCAATTATGAGTTATCGGGGTGTCGATTCTAGACTATCATAGGGGGAATCACTCTCTCTCGAGTTATAATCTTACACCCTAAATAATTGAACCTAATTAAATTATGAAATTTGGAATCTCTCAATTAACAAAAGACCCATAATTAAAATTAGAATGGAAACTCTCTACTAAACTACCAGGGCTCACACTGGATCTTTCTCCGCATAAAAATTGATATGATTATCTATAAGGTCTATTGGATCACCTAACTCTCGTTAATCTAATCTAATCATTTTTATTTGGATCACCATCTCATTTTGTTACTGAAATATGCAAAAAATGAAGTCAAAATCGACTATATTAAGATTAAATTAAAGTAAAATCCAAAAGGAAGAGTTAGAACATTGTCAACAATCTAAAACTTATCATCATACTATCCAATCTTATACACTAAATGAACAAAAATGAAATGGAAAGGAAATAGCACTTAGATTGAACAATATACAAAGGAAGCAGTATCAGGAGACCACCTAATCTAGGAAGTAGTAGCATCGAGACCCGCTTTTTCTTCCTCTTCTTTCTCTTCTTCTTCTGTCTCTCTCTCTCTTCTTCTCTCTCTCTCTCTTATACTTTCCACAAGTGGAAGAATGTAGAAACTTTCTTTTGGGGTTGCATTATGTTCCTTTTATACTCTTTTCTGATTAGGGCAACCCTATGGCCTTTACCTAGTCCTAAGGGTCTGAAAAGTCCCTCAAAAACTTAAAATTGGAAGTAGCCTTACATCTGTCTGCCCACAAGCCACGATCGTGGGCAGGATTTTAACCTTTTGTCATAATTATGGCATATTGCTTCCTTGCACCTGCTTCTATCACAATCACGGCCCTAGGTTATTTCCCAGGTCTTCTTCGATTCTCATCCAATTTCCCTGAAATACTAACAAACACATTAAGGCATCCTATAAATATAAAATTAAGCTCAACATCATGTTCCAACCTGCAAAACTCTTAAAACACAAATATCTACTAACTAACACAATTTTAACTTAAACATGCACTAAATAATCAAATTAACAACTGAATACAAACTAAATTACCCATAAAAACACGATGCCATTTACAAATATCAACAAAATAGGGAGGACAACATCTTATAAGGAATTATGCTAGAATGTTCCTTATAGAGACAGGATTTAGTGTTACTACATTAAGAGTGAAGGCAAATGATTTTGAGATCAAGACTGACATGATTCAAATGGTTCAATAAATGGTGTTATTTGATGTCCTTGCTAGATGATAATCCAAGTGCATATATCACCAACCTTTCAGATATTTATCATCTTTTAAAGATTTATAAAGCTTTAGAGGATGCTATTCATTTAAGGTTGGTTCCTATTACAATAAAGGAAATAGATAAATTCAGGTTTAAATCTTTGCTTCTTAGATCTATTACCACTTGGACTAGTCTTACAAAAAGATTTTTATTTCGGTATTTTTCTCTAGTACAAACACCAAAACTTAAGATTGACATCTCTCCTTTTAATAATTAAAGAGTGAGATATTGTATGATACTTAGGACAAATTGAAGGAGTTATTAAGAAAGAGGCCACACCATCGACTTATTAGGATTACATTTTTAAAAATTTCATATCAGATTATGTTATCTATCTTAGTAGTTGATTGATGCATCTTCAGGTAGGACTAATAGCTTTAAAACTCCTAACAAATTACAAGGACTAATTGAGAATATAGTTATAAATAATTATTAATGGGGAAACTTGAGGCTAAAGCCAAAATTAGGAGGTATCTATAATGCTAAAATTATAGGTAAAGTTAGAAGCTTTAAGCAAGATTATCGACAAAATCAGTTAGTAGCTCAATTGGCATAAGTAATGAGTTATATTATATGTGGTGGTGGACACCACAGTCATGAATATTAGACATCTAACAATATGGGATAACCATACAATTAAATTAATTTTGTAATTGACCTTACCATAATCCTTATAGTAATACCTATAATCTAGGACGCAAAAACTATCCTAAATTTTCATAGAATAATTAAGGACAATAAATATAGGGGCCTTTACCTAAATTTCAGCAATATTAGTAACAAAAAAGGAAGGTAAGTCTTTAGAAGATCATAATATATTATTAAATTTGAGGATCTCTTTTAAAATATTAAAGTCTCTTATAAATTAACAAGTCTTTATTGAAAACTTAGAAAATCATGTTGGACAACTTGTTAAGTCAATCTCTAAAAGAAAATAGGTGACTTACATAGCAATGATGAGCCAAACCTTAAGGAGCAAGTTAATATGGTGATTTTGAGAAGTGGAAAGAAGTTGAAAGAGAAAGGAAAGAAAGACGAGAAGGAGCCAAACAAGAAAGTTTTTAAAAAGTACTAACTAAAAGTTTTATATAAAGTTGGACTTGAGAAAGATAAAAAGGAAAATCAATTTTTTATTTTTAGAGCTTTTTAAATAATTACATACTAAGATTGCTTTGTTGAAACTCATTCCCAAAGGTCAAAATATGTCAACTTCTTAAAAGATCTCATTTCTAATAAGAAGAGACTTTATCGATGGTTGCTTTAATTGAAGAGTGCTCTGCTATTTTACAAATCAAGCTACCATAAAAATTAAATATCTAGGGAGTTTTACTATTCTTTATAATATTGATAGTTCATCAATTGAAAGGGAAATTGTAGACTTAGGAGTTAGTGAAATTTTGATGCCATATGACATGTTTAAGAAGTTAGGAGTAAGTGAACGTAAACCAACTGAGACGAGAATATAATTAGCAAACATGTCAATTGAGTACCCTTAGAGCATTATAAAAGATATATTGGTTATGGTTGACAAGTTCATCTTTCCTATTGACATTTTTATTGTCAATAATGGAAAATCAATAATAAAGGTGGAAGAAAAGGAAGTAGGTTTTAATATATCCAAAGCCATAGAACATACCC
>JAOSBN010000178.1:10983573-10997230 GCA_027563595.1 Erythroxylum suave | reverse complement strand
CTTAATAAAGAAGATACTTGTTTTTATATAGATGTGATTAATGCTAAAATTTCTTATATTATACAAAGAATATTCATAAAAGATCTATTGGAAACTTTTATCATACAAGGAAAATAAGAGGATATGAATAACCATATTCTATTAGATCATGTTATATCCAAAGCCATAGAACATACCCCTTAATAAAGAAGATACTTGTTTTTATATAGATGTGATTAATGCTAAAATTTCTTATATTATACAAAGAATATTCATGAAATATCTATTGGAAACTTTTATCATACAAGGAAAATAAGAGGATACGGATAACCATATTCTATTAGATCATGAGGTGTATTTGGAGGCTAAAAAGCCTATGATTTGGAATTGGTTACGAAGCCCAGTTAAAAAAATAGTAAAGAAGTTGGGAGGGACACCAATGATTTAGGTTTTGTTACAATTTAGAAGCTTTTGAGATTTTTATCATTAGTTTATTATGTTTTTGAATAATTTTGATCTTTATTACATATGTTTTAAGTTAAAAGTCATACATTCAATTGTTTGATGTTCTTTCACTATTGAATCATGATACCTACCACTAGCCTATACTTATCATAATATTTCTATAGATTATTTTTATTATAAGGGGAGTACTCATTATAATCATTTCTTTCTTTTACCTTGATCTCTAGTTTTTTATTATTGTTATATGTTCTGTAAATTGAGGAGAATAAGATAATATACAAACCAAGTGTGGGCGAGTGAGTTAACATAATAGGCTTTTTAATTTTGTTATAATTAACTTAACAATAAACAATTCTAAAGAATATTTTAAAAGAATATTGATTGAGATAATTTATTATAATTTTGGTTATTTTGTGATTTGATTCATTTAAGCATATATTCAAAAGCATGCATGATTAAGTTAATGCTAATTTACAACATTAATTTTTAAAATGAATTCTTAATTAAACTATGACATTTTTAAAGCATTTTCAGTACTCCACCAAGCTTTCTTATTAAAAATGAAAAAATGAAAAAATGAATTCACTTCTTTGACTTCAAATTAAGTAAAAAGGTTGAAGCTAAAGAGTGATGCTAATAGCCATTTGAAACAATAACCTAATTGATCAACTAAAAGTATCTATAACATGGTGTTTACTTTCACATTAAAAGGTTAGGTGACTTTTTAAATAACCATTTAAATTTCTCATATGTTAATTTAAATTCAATGTTTTGTTTTCTTATCAATGAGGGATATAAAAATGTTTGAAAGTCAAAGCATCTTTCTTATCTATGTCACTTTATGCATAAGGATGAATTTTTTGGGACTGAGTTAAAAGTTTGAGGTATTATGGAGTTCATTTAAATTGATTTAGGACTTGATGCAAGTAGGTAATTGCCTAGCAAACTGATATTTTAATTAAATGAATGATGGAGAGTCTTGATTAATCATGTTGATTTGTTAAATTATTTCTTGTAGTTGCCACCTATTTAAGTTAAAGAATTATGAAATTGATTTATTTGAGGGTAATCAAATGCTTAAGTGTGGGGATATTTAATGTGAGTTACTTCGGACATATTTTTAGCATGATTTTGAGAATATTTGATTATCATTAGATGGTTTCAATAGGATTTGGTACTTAATATATCATACATTTTGCTTTGACACCTTGTTTTAGCTCCCAATGAAGATGGAATGAGTTGAGGCAAGTTGGAGCATATTAAAAAGAAATGTTTGAATGAATTTGAAGGAAAGGTTTAGAACATGGGTGACCAAAATGACACCTACTGAAGTCATAATAGATGTAAAAGAACCCACTCTAAGATTGGTATTATTAACGATCAAATTCTTTGTTAGAAAACAAATAGTTTGGCATTAATAAGATCAATTGGCTACTTACAACATGAAGAAAAAGTTTAAGTATAAAGGCATAAATTATCCCACCACAAGATCAAAGCTAATGTATAACTTTACATATTATCCAATAAGAGTAGTATATTGATTATTTTAATGTTTCCAAAGCATATTGTTGAGCTTATTAGATAATGGATATCTTATTCTAATGAGTACATCTTGCCAATTTTTCTTTGAAGTTAACGTCTACATATCCAATCACTTGCTCTTTGAAGTAGTAAGTCTCTAGGACTAATAAAGTGACTTTGAGGTCAAGATATCTCCTAGTGGCATAGAACCTGTTCGCTCACAAATTATAACCTTGGTAATTACCACAAGCGCACGGGTCATTTGCGTAGTACCTAAGGTGTCGATCCCACGAGGAAGGGACCTCATCCTAAAATCTAAGGTAGCTAAGTTTGCAATACCTAATTATATAACTAATGCAGAAAACAACTCAATTAATGATCAAATTTGAGAAATTAAAATGCTACAAGAATAAACAAATAGCAAGCCACCCAAATAATCCAAAAACCAACCTAGAAATAACCAAGTGAGGGAAAGGGGGATTCAAGTTAAAATTAAAGAAAATATACCAATTGTGCAAATTCTGATTTAACGAGCCTAGACGGTCCTAGGGTAAATTACTCTCTCTCGAGTTATAATTCTTAACCATAATTGATAAACCCTAATTCAAATTATGGAAATTACGATCTCTCAATCTGTAATTGATCCAAAAACTAAATTACTTCTGAAATTGTCTACGAACCTACAGAAAGTCTATGCTCGATCTGTTGCTATACGACTCTATCGATTTGATTCAGCTCTCTACCTATTGATTTACCTAACTCTCATTAGCCTAAATCAATGATTTTCATCGGCTTACCCTTTCAGTTTATGGCAAAGTTGTTAAGAATCAAAATCAAATCACAATTAAATCGAAATAAACACCATCAAATAAATTTCATTGATCTCAAAAACTGAAAATACCTGAAAGGTGAGTTTAGACAAAAGATCCCAATCAATATTCAAATCTCATACAATAAAGAAATCAAAATAGCAATGGAGAATACTATTGGAACGGATCTCGGAGGTCACAACTACGGGAAGCTACCTATTTTGGGAAGCACTTCGCATCAAACATATCTTTTGCCTCTCTTCCTTTGTTTCCTTCCTCAATCGCTTGATCTCTCTCTTGGTCACTCTTGAATTTCTTTACAGAAACTCTCTGTTTGGTTGACTCTATTTACTCCTCAATCCCCCTTGGTAGTTGCTAGTATTGTTCTATTTATTCTGTAGCAGCCCTATGTAAAACTCGGGGTTGAAATAGTCTAAAAAAATAACCCCAAAAATTGAGTTTTTGTGTTAGCCCGACACAGAGCACGATCGTGGCTATACATATCACGATCATGGCTGGTGCTTTACCCTTTCTGTCATGAGCATGGCTTGAAGTGCACAATCATGGCCTGTCTTAATGCTCTGTATCACGATTGTGGCTTAATATGCACAATCGTGGCCCAATATGCATGATCGTGGCCTAGTTGCTTCTTGCTCTTCCTTCTCTATGACGATCATGGCCTATGTGCACGATCGTGGCCTATCTCCTTTAGACCGAAACTCTTTAAATCTTTACTGCTCTTCCCTGTTTTTCCTGCAATACTAGGGCACACATCAAGGTATCTCAAAAAAATACAGTTTAAGCTCAAGAATTCCAACTAACCCATAAAAACAATTAAATACAAAAAATAACCTAATTAAAACCCTAAATGCATACTTAACACTCAACACTAAATGCATAACTAATTAAACCCTAAAACATTATGCAAATCACAACTATCAGAACCTCCATCAATCCAATGTTGGCAGTGATTTTTTTTGCAAAAATTCATGTATTATTGTGGCTGCTAGCACAGATTTAACTCACAACTAATACAATGTACGTTCATTTTTGTTCTTAAGAAAGGAACACAAGTTCATATTAAACCTATGTTGGTCATGGTTTTTGGAATTCTTAGGGTTTTCACATATAAGAGAGAGAGCTTTGGTTAGATGATGGACTGTAGATCATTATAGATATGATTTAAAGCATATTAAGACAGTAAGGAAAATACATTGAAGCATAAAAAGGGATTTCCATCAAGATCCAAGTGAAGACTTCAAAATTTCAAGATCCATTAGAATGATTTCTTTTATCTTATGTTATTTTTTATTGTTTTAAGTTTTCTTGCCTTAGTATGAATTAAATTAGGAAAATCTACATAAACTTAACCCTAATACTAATTTCTTATGTTGGTTCTTTATTTTAATGAAAGATCCAATTTATCTTGTAAATTATTCGTGATTAATTCTTATGTTTGAAATCAAATTTGTTAACAATTTGATTTAAATAGATTGTGACATAAATAGTAAGTGTTGCATGGAATCTTAAAGATAAAACCACATAAATTTTTTAGTTTAGAGTCAAATCTATCAACAAAATTCATAAAACAACTTAAATGCATTTTTAAAGGTTTTGGTTAGAAAGAGATTTCAATCGATTAATTTAAGGATAAAAATTGTATTTCTTAAGAAACAATATGATTATAACTTTCGAATTTCCACTGGTCTTAGAAACTAAGGTTACTAATTGAAAAAAGATAAATTTAAATATAGAAATGTTTTAGGGGATTCTACATTTGGATCTTTTTTATCAATTGATTGCTTCATTTTTTACTATTGCTTTAGTTTGGTATTTAGATTAGTAATTTTAGTTTAGTTAATCACTTTTTTTAAGTCATCATCCATTTCATTATATTAGATAATAGAAAGATAGTTATTTGTAGTTCTCATATGAATTCATATATTCACTATATTATACTATAAGAATAATAGGAATTGTTACCTAGTGATCTTTGGTATGATTTGAAAAAATACACATACATCAAATTTTTAACATAGTTTTTGTAGATTAGGCTGTTAGGAACATTTTATTTTTAATAATCGAATCACTTTTTCTTTTTTCGCATTTTTACTTTATTTTCAATTTTTCTTTCTTAATCTTGTATTTTTTGCTTAATTTTAGGATTTAGTTGCTTTAGTTTATGACTAGGAATAGTTTCAGAGTACTGCTTAATCCATATCTAGAAGTTTAAAGGACATTACTTCATAATTTATGGGACAGACACCTACGTTATAATTAAATGAAGGATGGACAGCCTTGGTTGATTTGACTGATTTATTAAATTCTTTATTCAAGTTGCTTAAATTATTTATTCAAGTTGCCTTCAATTTAAGTTAAAAGTGATGAAATTTAATTGTTTGAGGGATAAGCAAATGTTTAAGTTTGGAAATTTTTTATAAGTGCTAATTAGGTTATATTTTTAGTATAATTTTGAGATCCTTTTTCTTGTGTTTTGACTGTTTGGATAGTATTTAGTATTCAATACGACATATTTTATTTTCAACCCTTATTTTAGCTCCCTAGTGAAGAAAGGACCAATTCAAGCAAGTTGGATTTAAGCTAGTGAAGTTTTGGCATGACTTTAGAGGAGAGGTTTGGAATATAGGTTACCAACATGGAACCCTATTGAAGTCATATTAGATGTTAAGGAACACGCATCCAACAAAGGTTCATATTGTAAAATGATTTCATTTTTTGTAAACTCTAGTTTTTTACTGCAAGGAGGAAGTGAGAATAACATAGTTCTAATAGAGAACTATGTTAGTTAAACCCATTTTAGTCATAGTGTTTGGAATATTTGGGGTTTCCACTAGAGAATGGACTACACATGATTAGACATACAAATTGGAGCATTTTGAGAAAAGAAGGAAGTTATTTTGGAGTAAAAGAAAGGGATTTCCATCAAGATTCAAGTGAAGACTTCAAGATTTTAAGATCCATCAGGATGATTTCTTTTGTTTTGTATTTTTTTATGGCTGTTCTTGATTTTATTTATCTTAATATGAACTAAGTTAGGATTGATATACATACAATAAACCTTAGAAGTAATTTGTTGGAATAATTATTTTATTTAATAAAAGATCCAAGCTATCTTGTAAGTTTTTCATAATTACTTCTAGTTTTTAAACTTTTCTAGTGAATTGATTTAATTTCAATTTTTTATATATGAGTTTAGAATTCATATCCATAATTGGATCATGGCATGAATAGTAAAAGTTGCATGGAATCTTAGAGATAAGACTTCATAAATATTATAGGTTATAGTCAAATATCATAATGAATTATAAAGAACAACTAAATTTGTTCTTTAAGGATTTTGATTAGAAAGGGATTTCAATCAATCAACTAAGGATATGAGTTATATTTCACAAGTAAGAATACAGTTATAACTTTAGAATTTTTACTGGTTCAATAAGCTAGTGTTAGTAATTGAATCAAGATAAATATAAACATGGGAAGGTTCAAGGAGATTCTACATCTAGGTCTTTTCTATGAATTAATTGCTTCATTCTTATTTTTTTCTTTAGATTAGTATTTTAGATTGGAAATTTTACGTTAGTCAATCACTTTGTTTATTTCAAACATCCATTTTGTTTGATTAGATAATGGAAAACTCATTACTAGAACTTGTAGTATGATACTTATATTTGCTACACTATACTATAAGAACAATACGTGAACTTACCTAATGATCTTTACTATAGTTGGAAAATACAAACATTTCTACTTTAATTTGGCTATTGTTTTAAGGATAACTAGTGTTAGAAAATAGTAACTTTGTTTTTAAATTACCCATAAAATTTTTCAAAAGTATCTAAGGAACTTATTATCTTATTTACTCACTATGTTCTTAGGAACTTTATACAATTATACAACTTCCTTAAAGAATAAATCAAAAATATTAGTTGTATCATCAGTTTAATTACAAAGAGTCAAGTATGCCATCTTAAATAACTTTTCATATGTAAAAAAAAGGTCTCTACTCTTCTTAAACTTAGGTAGTCCTAATACAAAGTCTATAGAAATAAAACATATAATGTATATGGCAAATCCTATATTTAGCCTTTCTATATGTCATGCACATACTTCACACTTTCTCTACATCACATCTTATCTTAGGCATATTAAGAATTCTCATATAACATATCTAATGTCTCTTTTACACCAAAGTGGCCTATCAAACTGGCACCATGTTTCTCACTCACAAATAATATAGAATAATTAGGCATACATAATTTATTTTTAAGAACCAAGTACCCGTAAGTTCTTCACATATTCAAATCCTAGCAAGTTTGCATTAGAAAAGTAAGAAAAGCATACCGTCGAGATAGTACATCAATAATCACATTCTCCTTATGTTTTTTATACTTAATGGCAAAATACTTTGCATTTAGAAAATTTCTTAATGAATTCCATTCATATAATATGGTGTTTGCTTAACTTACCCTATTTTTAGAGGCTTAAATGACACATGGTCTATATGAATAACAAACTCCTTAGGTCATAAGAAAATTGTAACATCTTTAATGCCCTCAATGATGCATATAAGTCTTTTTGCACAAGTTAGATTGTCCAAACCAATTTGACTTTCTGATTAAACTAGGCTATTTTTTTCACTTCTTTCATCAAAATAGCTGTAATATCTATTTTTGAGGCATGAAACTCAATCTCAATTTTTTTTAGGAAAATTAGGTAAAGCTAAAAAGAAGTGTAGAACAAACCTTTCTTTAATAACATTGAATGCTTTCTCATGTTCACTGTCTTAATAAAATTCGATATATTTCTTTATAGTTTCAGTAAGTGATGCAACAATTGTACTAAATCCTTAAAAAGGCCTTAAGAAAAACTATCCAAATTATGAAAACTTCTTACCTCACTTATTAATTTTGGTTTTATCCATTCTTTAATTAATTTGACCTTTTCCTCATCTACTTTAATTCCTTTTGCACTAAAATATAACCAAGAAACAAATTCTTTTTCATATAAAATTACACTTTTAACAAATAATTTTTTCTTTTTTAGCTAATCAAGCACACATCTCAATTAATAATTATTCTCTTTTAAATTCTTATTGTACACTAGAATGTCATCAAAATAAATAACTATGATTTTTTTATGTATGCATGCAACATATGATTCATTAATCTCATGAAAGTACTAAGTGCATTAGCAATACCAAATGACTAACTACTCATATAAACCATAATTGGTATCAAAAGCAATTTTTCATTCATTTCCTTCTTTCATCTTAATTTTATAAATCAATTTTAGAAACTATACAAGAACTATACAATTCTTCATGTATTTTATCTAACTTATGAATAAGATGTCTATAATTATACTATTATGTTACTAATAACTATGCAAGTAATACACATCCACTTATTATCATACTTCTTAGCATTGAAAGCATTATAACTTCATATAGGCTCATACTTCTCCTACCATACCCTTTAGCCACCAACTCCCATGCTTTCTTTATAGGTTCTTTATCTACTCAAGATTACTCATGCAGGTAAGTTTGTTAAGAATTACAACCCTAAGTACAAAATTAATTTGATTCTCAATCCCTCTAATGGTTGGTAGTGCATTAGTAACTTCATCATTAAACACATTATCATAATCTGATAATATAATGAGTCAAAAATAATGAGAAGAGATATGTTGGGTTCATCAACATTGAAATAAGCATCTTTGTACACAGGTACAATTATAGGTTGGTTAGTATAAAAATCACTTCTGATATCACTTTCTTTTGTATGATAGTTTACTTGCTTATTTATTTTTCTCAACACTAAATAGTTTTATTGATAGTTCTCATCCTTACCTTCTTTTTTCCCCCTCACTCTTTTTATTTATTCACTTTTTCAATTTCAATTGGTCCATATGGACATGTTTACATCTTAAAGATATAAGATTGATTAGCTTTTTGTCCTTCATAAAGGTATACTTACTCTTGAACTTGTCATATATATCTTGGTTATCATATCATCATGACCTTAATATGACCAACTTGCATAGATACTACATTATATAATACCTTATATTTATAACTCTCAATATGAAGAAATATTAGCACCTATTCGCTTACCTTAATCTCCCTATATTCCATTAAACTTTATACGGTTTTGGATACTTTAAATAGGTAAACTGAAATTTTCTATAAAATTGGTGCTAGCTGTATTAATATAACTTCCTCCATCTATGATTATGCATATACCTTATTATGAATGAGGCATCTAGTATAGAATATATTCTCCCTTTCTACTCTAACTCATACTACTTGATTTAAACAATTAATGCTCTTCTAGTAACAAACATCTCACCTTCAAGAGTATAGTCAACACCATCATCACTAAAATCATCAAAGAGGTTTTTAAATTCCTTTTTATATAAATGAATCTCATCCTCTACCTCTCAATCACTCCTCATTATCATAACTCTTTTGTTTGGGCGATGACATGTAATATGCCATATCCCTCAATGGTGAAAATATTTAATATGTCTATTTAGCGATAGATGAGAACCAATGTTACCTTTTCCATTATTATAAACATCCTATTTATCTTTAAATGGCTCAAATTTTTCCTTTATAATTACATGTATTATCAGTCTTCCAATTAGGCCTCTAAAAATTACTAGGATTAATTAAGTACTTCGATACTGCTTTGTATTTAGTAGCTTCTCTACCTTCATAGTCATATGCAACACCTCTTCTAAATTAATATATTGATATAACTTTACCACATTATTTATATCTCTATTCAAATCATTCAAAAATCTTATCATATTTGCTTTTATATCCTCATCTACATTAGCTAAAATCATGGCTATTTCCATCTCCTCATAAAAGTCCTCCATACTTTTTAAACCTCGAGGAAGACTTTGCAATCCCCTCATTAAGATAAAATCTCTATTAGTCATCAATTTATCATATCAAATAATGATATAATTATTAAACTCCACCATAATTAGCTTTACTTTCTTCTCCTTAAAGTAATTATGGAAATAAATTATTAGTTCCATATTTTTCTTCTGTTCCAAATAATCTTCTAGATTGTTTCTACCTTTAAAAGATGGTATTTTAATCTTTATACTATCAAGAATCCAATCCAAACCATCTCTACGCCTAAGCTCCCATTCACATATACCTTCTCAACTAGTCCTAAGTTTTCCCCTTTACACCTCAAATGCCAAATCAAATTCATCATCACTTAAATAATCATTCTCATCATTAAATTCTATTACAAGTGTCACACAAAGAATGAGTTTTTCTTTTCTTCCTTCAATGTTGACCACCTTTAGGAGTCATATTTACAAGTTGAAATAAGATAAAACTCCTTCTATAGTCCCTTACATATATACTCTTAAAAGATATCAAATCACTTATATTTCACTCTTTAATTTGATTTTTCTTATGTTAATCTCACAAACTCCTACCTTTTACAATTATTTACTTACTTATTAAGTTCCTCAAAAAACTAAACAAAATTAATAAAAAATTAACCTCGTAAACATATAAAAAAACAGGAGAACCAATAATTAAGGGAAAAAGCAATCCACAGGTTAAGTAAAAAGTAAGGGAATTGAATGAAGCAAATATAGAGTAACAATGATTCAATTGGAACAATTTTTCAATATCTTATAGTTGATTACTTAGGCATATATTTAAGCTCTATGTATAAATGCTCTTCCATTGAGAATAACTAGATTTGGATTATGTTCTTGAAAAAAACCATATTTGCACAACTTACTTTGTTTCCTTTTTTTTCCTTTCCTTTGTTTTTTAATAGAAGGCAAAAAATAAATAAATAAGAATAAATTAAATGATTGAAAAGATTACATCTATGCAAACATGCACCAAAACTCGATTTTATATCACCAACATATGACATTGATTAAACAAAAATGAATTCTTGCATTTGGAATGATTTGGTTTGAAAGGAATAAAATAAAGAATTGAATAAGGAAGAAACTTGAACACAAAAAGAAGAGAAGAAATTTTCTAAAAAATATAATTAAATTTTATAAATAAGAAGTTTTAATAGAAAGAATAAAGAGATACAGGAAAATAGAAATTTAAAAAAAATGAATAACCTAAAAGACAAAAAGCAAAGGATAGTAAAACTTTATTTAGATTCAGGTTCTAATACTAACTTATATGAACCCCTCTAGGAATAAAACCTAGTGAACCCATAAACAAGATTGAATCTTATCGAAAAATCTAAACTAGATTTATAAGGAACTTACCCATTGATTAAAAAGAATTAATAATCAAGTTTGTAAGTATTTTGAACATCTCAATTAAGGAATTATTTGATGAGTTCTAAAGTTCAATGAAGAATAAGAGATAAAGCACTTAAGACTCTTAATATTTTGTAACATAAATATTCCTTTATATAGGTTGAAACATAAAAACCATGGTAGACATCCTAATTATAAGTGTAATAAGCATTCCCATATAAATTTAAATACTAACTACTAATAGAACTTGACTTGAAACTCTAATACTTCTTATTAATCTAAAACTAACTGCTAGTTATACTTTAACTAAGACTTTAATATAATATTCCAATTAGGACTCCAGGGATCCTATCTTAATTTAGATTAATATTGTAATAAGGACAATACACTTTTAGGGCTTTTTTTTAAATGAAATATAGTTTAACCCCATAAAATTCCTATTCCAACTAAGAAACTAACAAACAACTATAAAAACATATTGCACATGTCTAAGGCTTTATAATTGAGAAAATTATAGCCTAATTATAATAAAGTAAAGAACAAAACACTAAATAAATATGAAAACACTAATAAATAACAATCCATGGAATTATACATATTTTCATAAGTTTATGCATCCAAATCTTCTCCACCCTTAGCTGAGATCATATTTACACGTGCTTAGTCTTCCTCTAGTTCTAATAAGCTTCCAACAATACTTTTTGATATGCTCTTTAAAGCTTGATCAGTATATATACTTGAATCAACTCATTCAAAGCCTCTTTAAGCTTTTTACTCCTATGTCTTATAATTGTTATATTAAGCATATGCAATGTATCCTTTTCTTAGCTAGTTACACTCACAGTAAGGTAAGTAATCAATTTGAGTTTTATATGGTCAAAAAACAACCTGTATATAATGATATAAATAATAGCCCATTTCTATATGTGATATGTGCAATAATATCGCCTTACCAACTTATCATGAAGTTCTCAAACCCAAATGGGTACATAAAGACAAAATTAATGTTAAAATAACATTATCCTATAGTTTTGAAGGAAAGAAACGTCATTTAGACCATGAATATGGAAAAATTGTTAGGGACCTAATAAAGTAAACCGGTGATTATACAAAAGAAGTGATAACATAGGTCATAATAAAAAGTCCTAAAGACTATATGACCGTTAATATTAGGGAGAGGATAGAGAAAACTACTAAATAATACTTGACGAATTCTGGCTCTAATACATACACATTTCTACTTGGAGCCCAACTAATATGCCTAAGGTGATTAGGGATATCATCTCTCATATGTTAAAAGTTGACTCTGCTTTTAGGACAATAACATGTGATAGAAAAAGAGGTAGCTAAACTACTAGATGTAAGCTTCCTTAGTGAGGTTGACTGCTATGAATAATTATACAATTTGGTTATAGTTAAGAAGGCCAGCGCAAAGTGAAGGATGTTTATGGAATTCAAATATCTAAATAAGGCATGTGCTAAAGACAACTATCTAGTATCTAAGATATAACAATTGGTGTATTTAATCTTATAACACAAAAATTTAAGTTTTATTAATGCCCTACCACTTTAAAATCATATCAAAATCAATGAGTCTGATCTTGGCACCATTGCCAGGGAGTACGGTGTTTCGTTTTTGTTTGTGGTTTTAATTGGTGTTTTGTATATATTTGTTCTTAATTAGTTTCTTTTCAATTATTTCATGATCCTTTCTTTACTATGTTTTGTGTTTGTGTTTTATAAAAATTAAAACAAAATCATCACGGATGGAAGTAATTTTTTTCTTTAATTCATATTCTCAATCCTATAGCAATGTTTGGATTGATCAACCTAAATTTAATTTTGGATGGGATAATCATCAGAAACACTTCCATGATAGTTTGCAGGAAGCACGGCAATTCTCATACAGACCATAAGCTTCCTATCACGACTTTGGTCCATCTCTGGAAGAGTTAAGTAATATTATAAATTCTAATACTTTGCAATTGGAACAAAATAGTCTACAATTCCAGCAGGATGGAGGGCAATTTCTAAAAACAACATGGTATAGTGCCCAAGATTCGAAGAGCCAACATGACTCAGGTACTTCTCTAGAGGAAACGCTTGATATTATGGCTACTAAGAATCTTCGAATTCAACAGGATATGCAACAGTTCCAACAAAATATGCAATAGTTGTTTCAGCAAGTTGTATAGCAAATTCGATAGGATGCTCTGCAATTCCAACAAGATGTATTGCCTCGATGGGGAGATATCAATCATCTGGAACCACAAAGCAAAGAAAAGCAATCGTATTAACCCAAGGTGTACTCAATGGATATTAGAGAGAAAAGCTTACCAAGTGAAGAGGAGCTTGAGAATTTTAAGGTCAATCCTCAATAAATTGCTTGTGTCAAAGAAGCTGAAGAGGAGCTCGAAGTAGAAAAAGATACATCTTTTAGCTCGGAGGTAAGTACTGAGTCCATTATTATTTTTGAAACTAACTTTTGACCTTCACCTAGTAGGATGGAAAAATTAAACAAAGAAGAAAAAGGTGAAGAGTCATTCAAATTATTTCAAAAGAGCGAGGACTCAGTAGAGATGAAGAATCTAAAGAAA
>JAOSBN010000178.1:10961455-10973380 GCA_027563595.1 Erythroxylum suave | reverse complement strand
TTTTTATTTTCAAATTTAGTGAACAAAATTTGTTTGCTTCAAAAATTCAATGTGAACCAATTAAGCAAACCAACCAATAAACCATTACAATTAACCATAATACATTGCAATATATGACTTTGAATTTTCATGAACCAAACAATTAATAAATGAACCAAATACCAAATTTCATTACCAAATACCAATACCAAACTTATTTTCACTACCAAATACAAACCTATTTTCATTACAAAATACCAATCCATCTTCATTACCAAATACCAATATCAAACCCATTTTCATTACCAAATACCAACCCATTATTAAACCCATTTTAAAATTTTAATTACCAAATCCCATCCAACCAAACCAATACCAAGCACAAATTTCACATTTTCAATTTTTCATTACCAAAACGCAAAACCATAATCCAAGTTCCAACGGAACCAATAACCAACCACAAATTTCACATTTTTTTACCATTTACTATCTTCCTCCACCACAAACAATTTACCACAAATTGTTCTCAATTCTCAAACACAAGCCTCATCACACCATCACCAACTTTAAACCACCTCAATTACAAACAACTTCAAATCCTTCACAATCTCATCAATTTCATTCCTTAGTCACAACTAACAACACAAACACAAAGTCACAAATAATTATCAAAAATATTCTACAAAAAATTGAAAAAAAGCCCACCCAACAATTATCAGAAACATTCACAATAGGTGTTAGGTCTCGATCTCGGGTGACTTGGGTCCAAATCTCAGATCTGTCAGATGTGGTGGTGGTCGTCTTGGTGTTGGTGGTCATCGAAGATGGTGGTTGGTGGCAACAAGTGAAGGCGTGGAGCGGGTGACCAGTGACAGAGGAAGGCATGGAGCGGGCGAGGTGGCGATAATCGAAAGTGACGATGTAGCGTGGTGGAGGAGCAGCCGAGGACCACTAGAGAGCACCGCGAACCATCGGGAATGGATGAGAGCACAGCGAAAACAGTGAGAGCCGATAGGAGAGGATGAGTTGGTGCCAGAGGAGTGACGAAGTGAGAGAGAAAATGAAAGGCTGAGAGCGAGAGAGAACAGAAGCAGATGCAGATCTGGATTGTCGGGGGGGTGGGGGCTAATATTAGGTTTTTTTTAATTTAGTCCTCAAACTTTTGAGGATTTACAGTACCAGCTCAGTACTATCCAGTATCGTAAGTACCGGTCAATACCAATCGATAAAGCCCAATACCGACTGGTACTTAGGGCCGGTACCTTTAAATTGGGTACCATTTCGGTTTCCAGTCGATACGGAATGGTACTTGTAAGCCTGCTCCGACTATGCTCTTCTCTACTCACTGCCGCCTATGGCTATGATTTTGACAATTAACTTCTTTTAGTCCACATCCACTGTATATGCTTCACACGTCCCCTAATTACTTCTACTTTTTTCCTTTATTCATTGGCCAATGATTGCATTTTTCCGTCTTTCTCCATCTCTATTGCACGTCGTTTTTATCTCTTCTATATGTCCATAAGCTGTCATTTGTGCTTCAGGAAAGGCTACATTTTGCTTCATCTTTTCCCAGCCATAATTCCATTAACTTCACATGATTAAACTCATGTAAATTAGATGCAAAAACATGCACATGTTGATTTTATTTCTTCATCTTTTTTTTTGTTTTATACTGCTACCAATAAGCTATAATCTCTTTTTATTTTATGCCCTTTCCTTGTTAAACATTTGTACTCCAATTTGCTTCAGAATCTTGTCTTTTTGGTCTCAAATATATATATCAAGATATCCAACCTAGTAGTCAACACAAATTAAGCATTTTACCTTGAAAATTAGATTGAAATCACATGGAAATACATAAGAAAATATAAGATAATGCAATCCTATCAAGTACCCCCACACTTGAATTATTGCATGTCCTCAAGTAGTTTAAACACAATCAAAAAAATTTATCAATTCGTTTTCAAAGAAAATCAACCATATACAATCCTTTAGACTTCAGCAACTTAAGCATCAAGCTACTACATCTATCATAATTTTTCTTCAGTGCACATAAACAAAGTCAAATGAAGACACCATTGATCAAAGGTAAGCATAAAATTAAGATGAACTTTTCTCACGGTGTTCACTCATATTACTCAAGTATGTGATGCGTTGGTGTTTCACTATAGACTCCTCCTAAGAGACTACACTACCATAGGCTTGCAAATATACCCATTTTCCTCTACATAGAATACATGGTATCATAGATCAAAAGGGCTTTTACTTGGGTTATAATGGGGTTTGGGTTAAGGTAAGGTAAAAAGGTCAAAGGTTACTCACAAGCTTTCACAAAGTACTAAGTAAAAGGGATAACCAACGACAAATTCTGAGATAAACATATGAATACATTGGACTACAACTACTCATCACTAAATAATGCTACTATGTTTTATTCCTTTTCTTTTTTTCTTTTTTCTTCTTTTTTTCTTTTTGTCATTTTTTCTTTTTTTAAACTTGAATAAAACTAAAAAAAATAGGAAACAATAGTAGCATATATCATAAAAACATGAGTAGACGTTCCTTTAAAAATATCTCGGAAGACAATATAAGACAAAAGTCCTTAAATTATAGACATTAAATATTTACTCAATCCTTCACTAAAATTGTGATAAGGTAAGGCTAGTGGGTTTTTAGGTTTCAATGTAAGGTGATTAATACAGAAAAAAACAAGGTTAAAGGCTCAAAGGGTTTGCAAAGGAAAAATGAGTTAGTGGGTTATTCAAGTTAGGGGTTCAAAATAAAGAAGGCTTTAATCATTTCCATAAACCATGCAACTATTAATTTAAAACCGGTTAAATACAAGTTCTTAAGGTAATCTTCCTAGGGGAGCCTCACACATAACGAAGAAATAGAATTACTCTGAAATGCAGTCATATAGGCTCAAAACCTCACATGTGCTTATATGAAAATCCATCAAAATTTCATACATTACCTAATCAATCAAGTATCAAATTATTGACTAAGTTTATGGAACCAACTACTTCAATCAATCCATATGATTCACCTTCCTCTCAAGCTATCTAATCCAAATTCAAGCATACAACTCAATTCTCAGTCCAGTTACTATGACAAAATTTCATGATTCAACATTCATCATTCATCATTCATCATTCATCATAATTCAAATGCAAAAATTTTTAAAACTGGCCTCACTCCCACACTTAAATAGGAAATTGTCCTCAATGTCTTAAAACCAATAGAAAAACAAAGGGAATGGAAACAAGAATACTCCCCTCGAGAGGCCATGTGAATCCTAAAAGTAAAGAAATGACAGCTTCCCTCTTAAAGAATAGCAACTCATCTTACAAAAAGCAAATAAACACTTAAAGCGAACCAACCAACAAATATGTACAAAAGAGAAAAACACAAATAAAAACAAATGGATATGGATGGGGTGCCTCCCATCAAGCGGTTATTTTAGGTCAAAAGCTTGACCCCAGCATATGCACATCATCCATTGTTGAATGGATGCTTGAGCCCAACAGGAAGCATGCTTAAACTCCGTAAGGAGCCTAGAGCACCTTCCCTCGAAGTAAGCTCCCTATCAGTATGATGCCTCAAGGCTTTTAAGGAGTGGAACTTCATTGTTTTGCCATCATACACTAATGTTCACTCGTCCTTTCGGGCATCCCCCTTCTCACACTAAGATGGTCTTCGTAAAAGTATAGCCAATGGGTGTGGATACTCGACATCCTGCTTGCCACCTTCGGTCTTCAGCTCGCTCGCCCATAACTTTTCTTCTTTGTTTAGATTCTTCATCTCTACTGAGTCCTCACTCTTTTGAAATAAGTCAAATAACTCTTCGCCTTTTTCTTTTTCGTTTAATTCTTCCAACCTCCTAGGTAAAGGTGAGGGGTTACTCTCGAATATAATTATGGAGTCAAAACTTTCCTCCGAGCTAAATGATATAGCTTTTTCTCATTTGATCTCCTCCTCTGCTTCTTCTACATAAGCAATTCATTGAGGGTTAACCTTAAAATTCTTAAGCTCCTCATCACTCTGTAAGCTTTCCGCACTAATATCCATCAAGTACTCCTCAGGTTGATATGGTTGCGTCTCTTTGCTTTGTGATGCTAGGTGGTTGATAGCTTCCATCAATTGATCCACCTAGCTTGTTAAGTTTTGGTATCTAAAACTTATTTCTTGCTTGAATTGCAAAAGGTTAGTAACATACACACTAATTAATTCTTCTAAGAATGTACCTAAGTTTTGATAGGAAGCTTCTGGTATGTACGGGAATTATTGTGCTTCCTACAAACTATCATAGAAATAATTTGGTTGATTATCCCATCCATAATAAAAGTTAGGTTGATTAGTCCAAACATTGTTATAGGATTGAGAATATGAATTAAATAAAAAATTACTTCCATCCATGACTTTTTTAAAAAAATTATAAAACAAAACACGAAACACAATAAAGAAAGGATCACGAAGTAACTAAAAAAAACTATTTTTAAATAAATATATAATAAACACTAATTAAAACCACAAACAAAAATTAAACACCGCATGCCCCGACAACGATGTCAAAATTGTACTGCGGGTCATAACACTAATCAAAATAAAATAACTAGACTACTATTGTAATAGTGGTGAATCTAGGTCGATCCACAGGGAGTGTTCAAATAGCTTATGAAATGAAATCAATTGATATTTAAGTAAAGGGGGATTTTGGATTTGAAATAAAAAATAAAATGAAGCTAGACTAATAAAAATAAATTAAAGAAAACATACGAAAAATGATAAATATTGGAGAATTCGATAGGGATCTAGTTCTTTGGTTCAATATCAGCCTACACCTTAATTAAGCACAATTTGTTGATTTGTTATTCTTTTATCTCTCTTCGCAATTATTGTTTGTAGATTAACAACAAGCTCTGTTAATCTGGATTTTTCCTTAGATCTTACTTAATCACGAAGCGCTCGTTAATTAACCCTAGTTATCGGGAAACCTATAATAAGCTCTCTAAGTTTATCCAGACAACTGCAATACGAATAAAAAAATAGACTAATCTAGGAAACAATCACACAAGCTCAAATTTTTTAACCTAGTTCATGTTATCCCTAATGATTACGAATCATTAGTTGCTACACATAAATTTCAACATAACAATTATAGATTAGATCGAAATTCTAACAATGAATATGTAATCAAACGATTCAATGAACATATTAAAATCATCCTTTCACAATACCCTATAGGTTCATAAACAAATAACAGAACAATGATGAAAATCTGATTATCCATATACAAAACCCAAATCAATTAACATAGGATAACACAATCAATTCCTAATGAGAGAAAAAACAATAAAAACAATAAAAAATACTTAACACGGGCCACTGGCATCGATATTGCCTCCAAACTAGTGTCAGAATCTTAGCCTTCCATGACTCTATTCCAAGAAAAATGCTTCAATCGAAAACCCCTTATTTTCTACTTCACCGCCCAAGCTTGTTCTCTATCTACTATTCACAATTTGAAAATTAAACAAGATGGATCACCCTTACTATTCACACTTATTTCCTCTCTCCCGCAGCTCTCTCTACTATTCACGCATGCCACTCTCTCATTTCTCTCTACCGCCACTCCTCTCTATTTTAACCATTAAGCCTCCTCACTGTAGCATGATGTGACAATTTTTTTCTTAGTTTCTAGTCCAAGCTAATTATTCACGCTCTCCCCTTTTCTGCTGCCACTCTTCTCTTCACACTAGCCAAGCCCCTAGTTCTCTCTCTCTTCTCAGTTACAAGCTGCGCTACTCTCCCTTCACACCAACCCTCCTGCTATGCTCTTCTCTACTCACTGTTGCCTGTAGTTGTGACTTAGACAATTAATTTCTAGGGGTTTTCGATCCGCAATCAGTGTACACCCTTCACATACCCCCTACTTACTTCTGCTTTTATCCTTTATTCATTGGCCAACGACTGCATTTTTCCTTCTTTCTCCACCTCTTCTATACATTGCTTTTATCTCTTCCATATGCCCACACACCGTCGTTTTGTGCTTCAAGGAAGGCTGCATTTGGTTCATCTTTTGCCAGCCATCAGTCCATTAACTTCACACCATTAAACTCATGTAAATTAGATGCAAAAACATGCATGTGCTGATTTTATTTCTTCATTTTTTTTGTTCTATACCACTAGCAACAAGCTATAATCTCTTTTTATTTTATGTCATTTCCTTGTTAAACATTTGTGCTCCAATTAGCTTCAGAAATTTGTCTTTTGGTTTCAAATATATATCAAGATATCCAACCTAGCTGTCAACACAAATTGAACATAAATTAAGCATTTTACTTTTAAAATAGGATTGAAATCACATGAAAATACATAAGAAACTATAAGATAATTCAATCCTATCAATATGCACTTAAAACCTACTGTTGAATAGCTTTTAAATATACTTTAATTATGAAGCATATTCTGCTACTTTGATATGAAATTTTGAAGGACTTTTAGGATTGGAAGAAGGAAGAAGAACATTAGCTCTCCTGTTTTGGCATAAAAGTATAAAACACAGGAAATGAGTTTTCAAGATAAAACTTACCCATTTTCTATTACCATCACTAATTCTTTAGGGGAATTTATCAATTACTTAATTGAAAAATGATTAGAGAAAAGTTTTCTAAATCTGTCACCTGAAAAATAAATGCTAACAATCTAAAATTGGCAACATATCAAGTGTAGTTACCATTTTCTTTCCTAAATTCACTTTTTTCAACCCTGGAATTAAGTACTTTTATGCTAGATATGTAGGGGCATTATTGCATAACTTTATATTCATGAAATTGTGGTTCAAAAATTTTTGTTTAGTAGAACATGCAAACTTATAAGCAAAGTGACGTGTTCAATTCCATATTTCACTTACATTTCTTCTGTTAAGGTAGTCTATAAATATACCTTGTACATGTATACAACGTTCAAATATATTACATCTATGCTTCTCACATGTAGTTTAATAATAGTTCTAGTTGCATTAGTACTTAGAAATGTTTTTGCTATACTATTTGTGGATACAACCAGCTTCAAAAACCATTACTTCTCTTTTCTAGTTATTTAGTTTTACTGTTAACTTAAATAGTTCTTTTCGTAAGTATCATCTCTACCATGATTTTTTCAATTATTGGTTGTGAATAGCTTGCAAATAGCTATAGTTTTGTGGAAAGGACATAGTTATAACATTCATATATGTAGAAGCATAATTTCTTCTTCCAGCTTTTCAATTTATTCTTTCTTGAAACTTTAAAACTTCTATAATGAATAATACGACTTGCGCCTGATAGATGGCACCTCTAACCAATTTGGCCTTTTTTATTAGAGAATCAATCACAAAAATGCATGCATATGATTTAGAGGGAAGTAGAACACTACATTCAACTTTTGCATTAAGATTCTTCCTTTTATAATGTGAATTAGGCATTTTAAAATACAAATATGCCCCTCTAATGAGTAACCCTTAGACCATCAATGCTATCACCTAAAGCTCTCTCTAGTAGGAGCTTCATTGATAAAATTCTTGATTGAAAATATGATCCCCAAATCAACACTAGCAGGCTTATCAAAGCCTACATTGCTCAATAATGGGAAAGGCTAAAGTAGATATGGACATGTTGTTTTACTCTTCTGATGCTAGAAAAGAAAAACCATATTTTCATAAAAATTTACTAATTTAATGCCCTTAGAAGAGACTTCAAGTTATATTTTTATAGGATGCTTTTGCAACAGTTTTGTGCAACTAAAATTGGAAATTAATACAATTCTTACCTTTTTTGCATAAGTTAATGTGGTCAAATCTACAAGAAGGATATGGCCTTGCATCCTCTCTCATCTTTTTTATGTTTAAGAATCTTTCCATAGTTCTTTATTGTTTCCATCATATTGTTTGTAGAACCTTCACCCATTCAAGATTCAAGGTGAGAGAAAGAAAGGCAAAAGTAGATATGGACGTGCTATTTTACTCTTTTAATGCTAGAAAAAAAACCATATTTTCATATAAAATTACTGATTTAATCCCCCTAGAAGAGACTTCGAGTTATATTTTAGTAATAAAGAAATACAAAGTGACTTGAAAATATTTATAGGATGCTTTTGCAATAGTTTTGCGCAACTAAAATTGGAAACTAATATAATTCTTATCCTTTTTTCGCAAATTAATGCAGTCAAATCTATAATAAGGATATGGCCTTGCATCCTCTCTAAGCTTTTTTGTGTTTAAGAATCTTCCTATAGTTCTTAATTTTTTCCATCATACTATTTGTAGAAACTTCATCTATTCAAGATTCAAGGTGAGAGAGGGAAAGGCTAAAGTAGATATAGATGGGTCGTTTTACTCTTCTGATGCTTTAAAAAAATCATATTTTCATATAAACTTACTAATTTAATCCCCCTAGAAGATACTTTGAGTTATATTTTAGTAACAAAGAAATACAAAGTGACTTGAAAATATTGATAAGATGTTTTTGCAAAAGTTTTGTGCAACAAAAATTGGAAACTAATACAATTCTTACCCTTTTTGCGCAAATTAAAGCGGTCAAATTTACAAAAAGGATATGACCTTGCATCCTCTCTCAATTTTTTTGTGTTTAAGAAGCTTCCTATAGTTCTTTATTTTTTCCATCATACTATTTACAGAAACTTTACTTATTCAAGATTCAAGATGAGAGAGGGAAAGCCTAAAGTAAATATAAACATGTTGTTTTACTCTTCTGATGCTAAAAAAAAAATCATATTTTCATGTAAACTTACTAATTTAATCCCCCTAGAAGAGACTTCACGTTATATTTTAGTAACAAAGAAATACAAAGTGACATGCAAATATTGATAGGATGCTTTTGCAATAGTTTTGTGCAACTAAAATTGGAAACTAATACAATTCTCACCCTTTTTGCATAAATTAATGCAGTCAAATCCACAAAAACAATATAGCCTTGCATCCTCTTTCAACTTTTTTGTGTTTAAGAATTTTCCCATAGTTCTTTATTTTTTCCCATCATACTATTTGTAGAAATTTACTTATTCAAGATTCAAGATGAGAGAGGGAAAGGCTAAAGTAGATATAGACGTGTTTTTTTTACTCTTCTGATACTTTAAAAAAATTATATTTTCATATAAACTTACTGATTTAATCCCCTTACAAGAGACTTTGAATTATATTTTAGCAACAAAGAAATACAATGTGACTTACAAATATTCATAAGACGCTTTTGCAACAGTTTTGTGCAACAAAAATTGGAAACTAATATAATTCTTACCCTTTTTGCATAAATTAGTGTGGTTAAATCTACAAGAAGGATATGGCCTTACATCCTCTCTCAATTTTTTTGCGTTTAAGACTCTTCCCATAGTTCTTTATTTTTTCCATCATACTATTTACAGAAACTTCACTTATTCAAGATTCAAGATGATGCTTTTATAAGATCGATTATTCCCATTTTTACACAATCTCACTAACATATTCAAGTAGTTTCAAAATCCATTACGAAATTAAAATAAATGAGAAAGAGTAGAGGGAAAGAGATATATGGTTCAACCGTAAGTCTTGAATCCATGGATACAAAGATTAGGAGGACATTAGTTTATCTGTTTTTAATTAGTAGTCCATCTATTTATAGCAATAAGGTAGATTATTAGGAATAATACCTAAATTGTTTCACTGTAACAATAATATTTCTATATAAATACACAATACATGGCTATATAGGATGTAGAATAATAATAATAATACTAAAATCTCTAAAGCTTTAACTTTTATTTGCAACTTGTACGTGAATTTTTCAAACCATTATGGTAGGATAACAAAAGACAAGCCAACTAGAAGGCCAGTTAATTTTCCTTCTTCATGTTTACCAATCGATTTTTGTTCTTCAAAATTAACGTATTGTTTGATTTCTAGGTTATCTATGTTTTTCCTACAGCTTGTGAAGCTACTTCAATTGAGAGAGGCCAATCATATTGAGTTTTACGAAATAAAAAATGTTATTGACGGGATATTGCACACGGATAGAAACTCTGAGCCCCATGAAATCCTGAAATCTTTGATGAATCCCATATGGGTTTGAACAAGCTTGAAAATAGATTTTGAGACTTGGTAAGTGGGAACCTTAAATATGATTTCACCATTTTATTTATGTTCTGCTACTTAATGTTCTGAGTGATGAGCATGGTGCACTAGCCAATGAGCTTGCAAATTTTCTCTTTGCCATTTAATCCCTCATTTGTGCATGTTGATATGTTTTTTCTATGTCTCTATTTAAAATTTTCTCCATTTAAAGATTGTACATAAGCCTTACTGGTTAAGTTTTGCTTATTATTATGATATTATTTGAATCACTTTTAGGGTGTTTCCAACATCTTAAGCTTTTTAGTTTGAATGGTTATTTCACATGGTATTAAATCCTTTATGAATAGGAGGTCTTGAGTTCAAGTTACATTACCCTCGTTTATTGAACATTTGTCAGTCATTGTGATCTTGTTTGTACTTTATGTTAGGATGCACGATATAATAATATTTAACTATTTGTGGGTAATCCAACTTTTTAAGCTTTAGAATTGAATGGTTAAATGATAGTATACACTTTTTATTCAAAGCATTTGACTACTCTTTTGGACTCATAAAAATAACACTTCCAATTTTATAAACTTTAAACTCACTATACAAATCAGATATTGATAGAACCTTTTTGTGTTTTTTTGAAATTTTATTCTTTTGAAGTTTCATTGTTAAATTATTTGTTATAGCGTACATATACTTTTGATTTAGTTGACAGCTATAAATGTTCAACTCTTGTACTTCTTTGATACCATTCAAAGTGTTGTTGTGATCATGCAACATTATAACGTTATTGATACTCTTCATGTAGACCTGTATTTTGAATTATTTGAGTGCTTCTATTTATGTTTAGTTATCTGAATTATAAGGTTTTTGGTGTCTATGTTATTATGCCTAAATGTTGTACTCAAACTTCTTTTCACATAAACTAGTGAATAGCATTAACTATCCATACAAGTTACTTTGGTGCTTTAGATTTTTTTTTTCTTTTTTTTTTTTGCTTTATCTGAAATTACCTAGAATTGTGTCAATGCCAATAAATGTTGTTTCCATTTCCAAATTGTAGCAATAAAAAAGATGAAAGTTAAGGGATTTGTTGATCTGTTCCCAAAATTGATATGATCTATGATCCAATGTAATTGATCTCTAGTTTTAATTTGTTGCTTCTTTTTGTCCTTTTCTCTAAGTAAATGAATGTAGGTGGGGGATCAGGCAAAATTTCCGAGTTGATCACTCTAGATAATGAAAGTGATCAAAAGTCATGTTCCTATTTTAGCATTCTAAGTGATTTTTTTGAGGATATGGAGTCTTCATGGAAAGGTTAGGTGAGGAGTCTCCATCTCGAAGAAGAAATGAAAGAAGTGGAAAAAGCAGTAGAAGAATTGGCATTAGCATTAAGGCGTCAATGATTTGCATTTCTTTAGCGATCCACGTGCTTCACATCCTAACAAGGAAGAAAGAAATTTTGATTTTAGGTGTTGGATGCTTCTTGCTACAAATTGCATGCATTCAATATCGTGGTTGGTAATGGAAAAAATAAATTTGAAAAGGTAATAAAAGAATTCAGTTATCTTATGTAGAATCCATTTTCGTTTGATGATCCTTAACAATCTTTGTTAATGCAGGATTACGGTTTGACAACTAAGATACTTGTAGACTTGGAAATCCTAAATTAGGTTATTCAGTCTTAAGCATGTTATATCAAGTAGTTTTTCATTTCTTGTATCATATAGTTAGAAGTAATACATTGATGAGTCTCTTACATTAAGTTGAAGTTTTTCATTTCTTGTATCATATAGTTAGAAGTAATACATTGATGAGTCTCTTACATTAAGTTGAACAATTATTAC
>JAOSBN010000178.1:10946058-10961355 GCA_027563595.1 Erythroxylum suave | reverse complement strand
AGTTTTTCATTTCTTGTATCATATAGTTAGAAGTAATACATTGATGAGTCTCTTACATTAAGTTGAACAATTATTACTCTGCTTATGATTGTCCATTTTTTATACACACCTCAAATTTTACTAAATGCATCTTGATCCTACATAAGGAGCTTATTTTGATTTCTACAGCCACCTAAAAAAGGTAGGCTTGTACTTCATCATTTCTCTACTTCAAGTTTTTACCTTCAAATTAGTTGGAAGTTAGGATTATATGGCATCTATTTGTTATTTTAATATAACTTCAGTTAATTGTGCATATGCTTTACTTGTGTTATTGATCTTGTTACACTAGATTGAACCTGCTAATTTAGCTCTGCTAATATTTTCTTATCTGTATTAAAGTATAATATTGCTTAGATAGTTAACTCCTGAACAAAGATTGATTTAATATGTTGTTAGTATCTAAAGTTGTTTGTTTAATGTTTAGAATATCCTACCATTTCTTAATAAATGGGGTTCACCTACTGAGACCATAACTTTCTTATAAAGTTGTGATCAACAAGACCTTGTCGCTAAATTTTTCTCTTTTACGTTGAATATTGGTTTGAACTATTAGGTACATTTAAGTTGGAAAGATAGGCATACATGAGGTTTGTATTCAGCCCGAGAAATGTTATGGGAGGTGTTAGAAAGACCAGAGCTAAGACTTGTTCCTCATATTGGTTATGCCAACCTTTTCCCCTTCATAGCAAAGATCATTTCGTCAATATATTGCATAGAGTATTTTTTTTAAAAGATAAACCTTAAGTTGATGATTGTCTTTGTAACTTTGTTTCTACAATTGCTTTGTCTTTGAAGCATTTTTCAATTGTCACATAGTGCCTATGTCACTATGTTCATCTCTATTTTAAGTAGGGAAAGCATCAGTTTCTAACTATTTCAAAATTCGTGTAGGATTCATGGATTCTGGACAAACAACTTGACTTCATTTCAAACAACCACGTTTTATAAACAGACTAGGGATTGCATTCGCTTGCCAAAACCAAGTGATGATGTGTCACCTTCTTATGATGGCATCTGGCATTGCATTAAAGATTTATTATATAAATGTCTGTGTGGGCTACAATTCCTTGTGCATGAAATGCAACGCGAAGCATGACCCTCCCTATTAGAGAGGTCCCATTTGGATGAACTTGAATTACATGATCATTTCCACAGCTCACCGTTACTCAAAAGGTAACACCCATACATTTTCCTTCACTTAAGTTTACAAATAAAAGGAAGAAATGTGTAATTTGTTTTCTAATTAACTTGTTTCAGTGGATGGACCATATAAGGATAGAGCTAAGGTGATATACACAGACTTTTGGAGAAATTTGATAAGGTTTTTCTTATTTCTATCGTAACTAGTTTCAGTATGGGAATTGTATTTGGATTCCTCTATTGATTCAAAATTTCTCATATACGTTGTTACATAAACATGATCCATAATTATTACCAAACTAGATACATATGGGAATAATATGATTAGAAGAAGGGTAAAGAAAATGGTGCAAGGGTATTTACTGGTTGGATAGCACTTATCCTACTAATTATGTCTGAATCCTATTGTTGACTTATGAAGAGCTTTTCACCTAGTGTGACTTCGAGTCTCTGTATGTTAATATATGAATTTTTTAGGAATTCCAACTGTAGGTGTAGAAATATGACTTCATAATGTAATAAACTAAACATTATAAGACATGAACCATTCTTGATTTTGCCACATAAATTTGGGCAAGCCTAAATGTTAACTCTGATTTACAAAGAGTCCAAAAATGAAATTTAAAAATTATATAATCTCATATCAAAATTTGAAAATTTATCATTTGAGCACCAGAGTGACGTTACGGAAAGGTTCATACCAAGTCTTAAAACTTCATTTTATAGAAGCATGAAGAATAGATCTCATATTGATTTCTTAACTAGATTTTTGCATTAACAAGGTGAGATATCCCAAACATGTGGCAGAGAATCTCGAGTTATTAGTTTGGTACAAAAATTTATGGCTGAGCAGTTAGGATTACTTACCATTCTAAATTTTTTCCCGTTGCATGCACAAGTGACAAATCTTTTCAAAGAATCATTAAACAACAAATGCAACACTTTCTTCAGTATTCTCATTTGAGCGCGAATCTTCCGACATATCTGTGTCCTCAACCATTTTGCTCAGTCATTGGTTTCTTTTTAATTCACATACCTATTGGTTGTTTTCTATATTGGTCAAAATTTTCTTTTCAAATTTTCATTGATTTACTTTAATTTATATCAAATTTTGCAATTATATTCTTTAGTAAAATATTATAGCTAATTTTACTCAACTGATTGAATTGTCAATTTTTTCTTTTCACTTTTATCAATTCAATTTAAATATTCACCTATTATATTTTTACTTTTTCCCCTTACAAAATTATGTCTTGCATCATACATTTCCAATTTTACCCTCCAAATTCTAACTTTAATAATATTTACTTACACATCTTAACCATTCATAACAAAACCTATATGTACATACTTTTAAATTCCCGAAAACAACAAGGCATTATACATTGTCAAATTTTTACTACACATTTACGCAATGACTACTTGCTAGTATTGTATTGCTAGAGGTATTTTTTTGATGCCTGGATCTTAAGCCCACTTATTGGGTCCTTGATAGATCATCACTTGTTATTGGAACCCAGAACTTTGGGTCGAAAACTGAGCCGAGGATAATCACGTGCTATCCCAAATTAACATAATCACATCAAGTAATAAAATTTTCATCAACCATTTCTTACATTAAAAAAAAAATTCAATCATCTATAAGAAAATTTTTAAAGCATTTAATGACAAAAATAATTTTCCAATGTCCGTTAGAATAAAGGGATCATTTACTTATGATAGCAGGATCTATCGAAAGGAGAGACTTCATTCGCTCCTATATCCCCCGGCACCTTCTATAATAGCTCCTTACTTGAAATTTTACAAATTAAAGTAGTATATTTTCAAATAAGAAAAATAAAAAAATAAATAAGACAAAAATATCCGTATCTATCATTACATGTAAGGGCCAACACCACGGTGTCTAAATGCGACTACCAACCTATGTGAACCGCCTGCAAGAGAAAGAAGTCTTATCAATGCATTGTACCAAAATAATCATAGAGAAAGTTATTTGTCAGATGCTGTCTACTGTAGTTATGCACACATACCAAATAATTTCTTGTAATTCCTAGGGTAGGCGCCAAGTAATTTGCCCTAGCCAACATATTCATACACATTTGGATCTAAACCGAATAATGGGTACTAGACAATAAAAAGATTAGTGCTCATTCGGCCTGGTTAACGAAATGATGCAAACCTAGATTTGGCCTCGGATACTGCATCCTATATAACAAAATATTACACACCTGGATTTGGCCTCTGATAATGCGTCCTAAATAACAAAATGGTACAATCCTTATTCTAACATTAATCAGTTTAACCGATGGACCCATACATGTCTGTATCGAACTCCATCTAATACGCCCTTAATAATAGAATGATAGACGTGCATTCTAACACCGACTAATAGGCCCTAGCTAACCATCTCATTATCACATCATACACACTTGTATAACTTCACTATGTTAAAGCCTCAAAAATCTTGTAACAATAAGATTTAATCATATAATATATCTAACATGCCCATAAGGTTCTTTTCGCTTCTAATTTACCTCTTGAAATCCCTTTCTTTTCGCTTCTAAGTTACCTCTCAAACCTTGTTACTTGCTGTTCTTTTGATTTTTAGGATTTAATTTCACAATTTTAGAGCCTAAAAAATCACGCAACAATAAGATTTTATCACTCAATGCACCAAAAATGCATATATAGTATTTAACTGTAGAAATAAATTCATGATATAATTTTGAATTAGTTATTGATATTAAATAACACTTAAAAATCACAATTCTCATGCCTGTCAATCTCTATTTATATATAAATTATGTATAACACACACAATTCACATAAAACTAAACCTTGGTATTAACAATTTGATGAAAACATAATTCCATCGAATACTTCAAGTTATGGTTCTTCACAATCTACCCAAAAAATGAAAATCAAAAGATTTAAATAATTAATTAATACTAATAAGGCTTTTAATATTCACAAATAGCAAATATAATGAGCCTAAAAATCTTTGATTGGTATATACTACCAACTTTTGTATAAAATGTACGTTAAATAACTTTTTATAGTTTGAAATTGTCCAAACGTCACCTAAACAATGTGGATGCTAATGACTTCTTGAAATCACCCTCCTTGCACTTCTAACTTGCCTCTCAAACCTTCTTAGTCACTATTCTTTTGTTTCATAGGGTTTATTTTCTGTAAAAATGATAGCTATTGTTATCAATAATTGATTTTGATAAGGATTAACAATAGTCAACCACTGATCGACTAATATGTATGGATTTACTGTCTTTTATGAAAATATATAAAAAATTTCTCATCTTTTCATAACTTCTTGAATGACCTCAATTTAATATATCTATAAAAGTTATATCTAAAATATTGAACAGTGCTTAGTATTAATAGCAACTAAACTAATATATTTTTCACAAAAAATTTTCTTCTTTATCCGTTGTCACCATATATACTTGATCAATTTTGTACTTTCTTTAATCTCTAATTTAATTATAGAATTTTAAGAAAATATATATTACTAAAATATTAAATTTCATCAATTCATAAGATACAAACATTAAAATTTTGGGGTGTCACAATATTCATAAATAAGTGTAATCTGTTGTACTAGGAACTAACAGGCCGATCAGCTATATCATTTTTGGCTTCTTCCCTTCTGCACGTCCTAATTCATGTATTTTGTTTTTCTTTTGACTTTTTAGGCTCTGATTTGTGACAAAGGATATTAAACCACTAATTTCAAGATCAAATTTATCATCACCAGTAAGTAAAACCTTGATAATACAACACCAAAGAATATCTTTAGGCTTTATTTCTGAAGTACCAAAAAACAATGGTGTAGCGTTAGGGCACCGACTACGTACAAATACTAGTGAAAATTTATATAAATGTTGCGTTGAATCTTAAATTATGCCCTTGTGATCTAAACGGAGATGCATTTTAGACTACTACAGTCCATCAGTCCTAATATGATGACTCTCAGCAGTCATTGCGCCATTTGCCCGTCAGCAATGCAATTCACACAACTGCCTTATATGCTTTATAAATCGGTTAACTTCACACTCGACTGTAACTGACAAGTCTGTACTATTTCTTGATATAGGAAAAGGGACCCTTCCAAGCATGGAAAGTTTTAAGCGAAAAATAGAAAACTAGGTATACCAGATTTACCTTGCATTGTCCTTTGACATGCTTCAATATTTTTTTCTATCTACTTTAATAAAGTTAATTCTATTGAAAAGCAGGTGTAAGTGAAACTATAAGCAGAATTAGTCGGCAGTCAGGTGAACTGGATATGGTTTCCATAAGGAGAATAACGTGTTATTTGTCAGATGCTGTCTAGTTTAGTTACGAACACATATGAAAGGCTAGAACTAGGGAAAACTATCTTTCTTTCTTTCTTTTTGACAATTCCACGGAACTACGGAAGAAAATTTGATGCATCTTTCAGCTCAAAAGATCCTTTCAAAATGAAACTTCAAGCAAGTTGATTACCTTCCTAGGTTGTTTGCAATTTCAGGAAAAAAATAAAAAATAAAGATACAATCGGTGATTGACATCTTGGAACTTCAAATAAAATTAGTAAGCCATAACACGTGCTGAACCAGATGATCTTGATCAGCAGAAAAGAACCCTTGATTAAATTGACAATCTGAGCTCCAAATCCAGTTCTTGACCATCGCTTGATTCGGAATTCTGGCTACTTGAACCCCCACAGTCAGTGTAGAGTTTCTTGTTCTTCTTTCGTTTCGAATCCTATGTATACCATACATGTTAATAGAGATAGCTTAGTTAATGATCATTCCCAAAGCATTAACAACTCGTAAAAAATTTCAAGAAATTTAATCAGAATCCATTTCACTAAAAGTAATGTAAAGCAAAAGAGAATTACCTCAACGAGTGGATTTAAAATGTGTCGATCTGCCCTTGGTTGTGCAAAATGTTCAGTCTCCAAGTGGTTACTTCTGGGATTCCAACTGGGTTTTTGAAGAAAAATAAAATTAGCAAGTTAATCTGAGGCATGTAGTACCTGAGAACGTGAAATTAAGACTTTCTAGCTACCCAAAAACAACTCATTTTCTTAGCATCCCCAAAAAGTTCAACAAAATTAGTTACCTAGCTGCAGTGGATGCTAGAGAATCACCATATCTGATGTTTGATCTTTCACAATCACCAATTCCCATCTGCAATACCAGGTGAAACCAGTGGTTTAGCCACTGGACAACATTATGACGATAAAAAGCATTCAACTCCTTCCAACAATTCGTCAACGTCTGACTTAATAACTCACAAGTAAGCTAGAACTAGTGTATAGCTAGTGAGCAATAACAAAATAATATTTCTTTCAAATTTAATGATTAATTCTCTTGATCTAGTACATAAATACCTAGCTAGAGAGGGTCTCCTTTTGTTTCTGAAGTAGGAGGTAGTGCTTCGCAAACTCGAGACTATCAGAAGCATGCCTGTTTGAAGTTTTTACTATGACAACTGAAAGAGATGACTGGCTGCTAAATGGAAACCATAAAATTCATGTTTTTCTGTCAACAATCTTTTTGAAGATTAAGACTGATATTCTGGATAATCATTCTTAGATTGTCAGATTGCAAATGATTCAACATGAACGTATTGGCTAGACTGAGATATGGACGGTCAACTTCCTGAAACAAATTGAGAGCGTACCATGATGCTTGAAGGGTAACCATAGGAAGCTGACGTTAATGAAGAATATGAAAAGGAAGACGATGGTATTGAAGAAGAAAGGCCTTGAATTTCCATATCCTCCTGCGTGAATTTCCTCACATTAATTTTCTAAGCTATAAACAAAAACCCTAGTAACTAACTAACTACTAGGCAACAAAATTAACACATATAGCGGGAATAAGATGGGCAGGGAGACAGAAATGGTGGGGGAAGATATAGACCTGGTTGAAGTTTGTGGGACAAAGAGCATGAAGAGAGGGATGGTAGCTTCCCATTTGGCCATGTAATCTGATCTTTTCCAGTTGAGCAACTCCAAGGCCTCTCTGTGGTTGCTTAGGCTTTTCTGAGTTGCTCTTTTTGCCTTTCCTTGAAGACCCACCTCTCTCATTGACTAAGTTTGGCTCTCCACGGTATCTGCTGCTCATCTTCTTTTAATTTTCTATGTGATCAAGGCAAAGAGGGAAGAGAGACAGGAAGATACTCACGAATCAGCTTGCTCGTTAACTACAAAACTTTCTCCTGACACAACCAATTTTATCGGGAGAGAACCGCTTCTGATTTGAATCAGAGATCTTCAAAACACCCTTTATAAGCTGCTGTCACTGGTCCACTGATTGTGCATCGCTGGATCAGATTGAGCACAGATTCGCGGATATGTGTGGTTAGATTTTATGCTCCCCTCGTCCCTCTCGTTTGCCCGTGTACGTACAATAAGCACGGTAATATATAGAGGCAATAATAATAATATACATATATATATATATAGAGAGAGAGAGAGAGAGAGAGTTAATGTTTAATAATTTGCTCTCGTCATGGGTTTCGCAGACTATGACTTGAGAGCGATTGATTACCTTTGATTTAATGCGTTATAATATTCTAATGCTGCATTAGAAATGAGCTGATTACTTCACGCGCCGGATTAGCGTGTTTTTTGAGGACAATCTTTATGGGATTGGCCAAATCTATTTCAAGTTGTAAAGTTTAAGAAAGGATTGTATTTAAAAAAGATTTAAAAAATAGTAAAAGATTGCTTCATGTTACTTCTTATTTACTTTTTCTTTTTTGTTTTATTGCAATTGATTCATACCAAATAATGTTGTCTGCATATTGTTCTTCTTATTTACTTTTCTTTTTGTTTTATTGCCATTGATTCATACTAAATAATGTTGTCTGCATATTGTTATTTATATCATATTGAATTTTCAATATCTAGAAACCTAAAAATTCTAATGCGATACACGTTTCTTAATTTTTAGCAGAGAGAAAAAAGTATCGTCTCAATCTATTGAGCAATCTGCTCTTGGTAGATAGTGCTATATGTTATTTAAAATATTTTCTGTTTAAATAAGACCAAACAGATAATGGAAGTATTTGGTTTGGAATTGAGGTGGTCCCGTATTTGCATGTGGTTTTTCCAGTTTCAATGTCAAGTAAACACAAATCCAAAAGCTGTAAAAATTCTATTAGGTAAACAATAAGAAATGCAGAATTATAAAAATAAACATTTATAGAGTCAGACCGCAATCCCCATTAAACAATTCTAGATTCTAGAAATCTTGCTTTGCAGTTTCTTAGGGATTGGCTTCCTATTTGGAAAAAAAAAAAAAAGAAGAAAATATCTCACATCAGAACCAAATTAATCAATTATTTGAATATGTGACATATTGGAAGGTTGAGTTAATCTTAATTGGATCTTGATTTGATATCCTTTGTAAAGAATCGTGAATGCAAAATATTACTTTCCTCAAAGTAGTTATTAAGCATCCTTCATGTTTTGATAAAATTTACAAATAATTTGTGTGTTTAATTGGAAGGAAAGCTATGTATGAGTGCTTAAATGTGCATAATAACTACCACAAGATCGATAGGATTAGAGTAGATATCGTGATATGGATCGGAGAAGAGCCAAATCTAATTTAGCTTAGACGCATGATTTTGTGGGACGCACTTTATGAGTTGTTTTGTGGTGGAAAGTATGCTGCTAAGACAGGCATGTGAGGTCATGCAATTACCGTAGACCCCACCAATATCGCTTCTTAAAAACATTTCCATTTGGTTTTGGTATACAATATATTTTTGCTTAGGAAACAATATTCTTTTTCATTAATTATTCGTACCACAGGGTGTTTATTTAGCTTCCACAAAGATATGCCAACTATCCTTTGAACCCAACTTCCATCAGCATAATTTTTATTCGAATCAAGGATAAAATTGCTTAATTATCGATCTAAACAACTTACAAAGAGAGGGTTTCTTTCATAATTAATAAGTTCGTAGCTTCGTATAATGGATATATGGTTCCTGGAACAATTTACTTGTCTGAATATTAAGCCACTTCTATGGATTAGTGAAATTTAGACTTTTAAGTTTTGGCATAGAGAATTCACAAAGATAAATATATGTCTTCTAATTGTCTCTTCTAACATCAACTTATTTAATGATAAAAAAATCCAATTAAAATGGTTAATGTTTCAGTTATGATTCACACTTAAGATTAAATTGACCTAATAATATCATTTCAAGCTTAAAAATAATAATTAAAAACAATTATATTTAATTGGCACACAAATAACATGTTATAAACTGGAACCATCTAATACAATTAGAAGACGTCACAGTTTGAACAAAGACATCACATCTTACAGTTTTCTCTAGCAATATATGTGTTCCTGCAGTTGTTATTTTCAAACAAATGCATTCTCTATTATTTCTTATGTTTTAAATTGATTCTATTCTCTTTAATATGTTTTAAGCAAAGTCCTAAGGTAATTTCAAGTAAAACTAAAAACATAACGAACTTGCATGTAAATAGTATACAAATCTATTAATGTTGTTCTGGACATAGCAGCAAACAGATTTGTCTTTAACGTTGGAGTGTTTCTTATTTGATCCTCAATTCAGGCTAGGGCTCATCTTTTCCATGTCTGTGTATTTAACATTTTGATTTTTATAACTATTATCGAAAGGAATCTCAATTATGAAAATTGACTGCTCTTCTCTTTTTGTTAGTCAGACTAAATTGTTTCTAGTGTTTGACATTCATTTTTAACAACTTACATAGGGATCCAAACTTGCTATAATTTTGGAACTTCGATTCTTACATAGACAACATTAATAATAGAGAATATATATGTACACATAAAAGATTTCTCATCTTACTTACATGGAGGTCCAAACTTGCCTATATTTTATGAATAGGCATAGAGCCTTAAAATGTGGTCGAACATACATATAATTAGATTTGATCCCTAAGGTAACAACCTTATGCCCACAAGACCACAAAAAATATTCGAATAAGAGCAATCAGACCATTCAAGCTGAAGCTTTAGAAGAATATTAGACTAGTATATGGCCTTGTGGTTTTGGATTGAACATAAAATTGCAGCATAAATTGCGACACTAAAATAGGGTATGGTATGTACACTAGTCAAAATGGGGAATCAAATCAATAAGTCACAAACCCCCAAATATATACATAAATAAAGGGTCACATCCTAAAATATTTGTCCAAGGCAGACATGTATTTCTAATGTAAGATTCACATTCAACGGTATTGCTTACATATTCTTGTGGTCTACATGCATCAATGCTATACGACAATGTTCGATTACCGATGCGTGATGCAACTGCTGATCAATTGATTAATATAAGAGAATTTTAGTACTCTACAAAACTTGCAAATGTTTAATGTTTTCTTTTGTTTCTACTTTAATTCATATCGTGAATCAGGTTATTCAAAATATACTCTATAATTCTGACGAAAGCTCTTTTCCTAATCAACTACATACAAAAAAATAGAGAAAAGTTGTGTGTTCAATCATCAAGTTTATGCCCCGCTGGTAGAGAGTTCGAATACTTTTGCGTGATTTAAATTTCAATAAAAATAAAGAAGGAGAAATGGGCATGCAATTTTTTACTACAAGAAGTTTTATATTGATTTAGTAGTCATGAGTAAATGAGGGATGCATTTAATTGATGTGTGTTAATTACGAAGACAAAGTTTAGTGGAGAGAAGTGTAGAGAATATATTACATATCTATTGTGGGTTTGGTGGCACATGGGGAAGCATATAGGTGGTTTTGCATTGCTTGATCCACTCGATGATGATTTGCAACAAACATAATCTTTATTAAGACTCCTCTCTAAATGTGTATACGATGTTTCCGAAGCTTCCAAATCCATGTATTAGTATATCAAAAAAATGATTTTGATACAATTTTTTTTCACATAAATCACCTCGTTTACTATAGATTGATACGAAAATCGAATCAATCAGCATGGGTACAAACTATTGTATATAAACGACTTACCACATAATGCATTAGAAGATTAAAAAAAAAAAGAAAAAAGAAAACAGGCATTGACAAGCTGCAACAATTCGCATTATGCAAGCTAGGCGGTGAATAGACCCTCCCTCCCTCTCTCTTTCTTTAATGCGTATGATATATATATACCAGTGAAGATTAAAAAACAAAAGAAAAAGGAAAACAGGCATTGACAAGCTGCAACAGTTCGCATTATGCAAGCTAGGAGACCCTCCCTCCTTCTATCTTTCTTTAATGCATATGATATATATATATATATACCAGTGATATGTGGTAAGTTAGAAAAGATAATTTAAGGAGTCAGTCGTGTATTTTAAAGATTGTGAAAGAGTGATTGTTAAGGTATTTTTAAGAGACGTTTTCTTAAAAGGATGAGTGATAAAATAGTAAGGATATTATTTTAAGGATAATAATTTTGAGAAATATTTTGTATGTAAGTGTCACTATTTTGTTGAGTCATTTTTTACTCTCTATATCTACTAATTTTTTTATTAGTAAAAGATTTATTTGAAGTTTGACCTGTAAATATAACCTAAATTAAAGGGTAAACTATATTAACTTTTTGTTTATTATTTCCTTACTTAGTTTAGTTATGAGATATAATTTGTTAATTTTTTTCTACACGGTGTACGAAAAAAGAAAATCAAAATTAATCCGACAATCATATGTATATTAAGTTTAATTTATATGAAAACATTATGTGATATCAAGGTTTTACATAACTAAACAAAAGATAAGAATTTTTTGAATGGAATTTAAGAAAAGATTAAGTTACTAAAAAGACCCCGCATTGTTTCATTTTGAAAAAAGTTGCCAAATTATTAAACGTCAAATAACCTAATAGTAAGGAAAAATTACCCTAAAATAGTGTTGTTGAGGATACTCTAGTGTGTAAGTGTATATATATATATATATATAGACTTATATGAGCAAAAATATTAAAAATAAGTGGATGAAAAATGCAGTATTAGTAAACTGGAAACTTATGTATTCCCATTTTAAACTTTTCTAAAATAATTTTTGCACGAAATTTTGTTTTTTGAGAAATAATCACAAATATTATACTTCACTGGAAAGAACCCGATGAAAAATACATGCGCTGAAAATATGGAAGCATAAAGTACTCTTCAAAACACTGATTTTCATTAAAAATTATATATATTTCATTACGATATCTTATAAAGTGAGGTGGTTCTTTTCGTTCTTTCATCATCTTTTATTTTTGCTTAGAGAACGAGAGCAAGTTGTTGATGGGATAGATTGAGAGATGGTATCTTAAACTTCATAGAGAGATGTAAAAAAGAGTATAGATTGATATAATCTCGCAGCTCTTGCTCTAGCTAATGTGATGTGATCAATTGCCTTGGGAAATCTTGCTGGTAATTAATAGTTTAAACTTTTTAGTTTTTACCACCAAAAGTTTAATCCTGATAACAAAGACCTTAAAGTAGTTTTTCATCTATCAAGATCTAAGGGCCTGTGATTGCATAGGCCGAAATTATAAAGAATTACGTACTTGATCCGAAGAAGCCCCTTGTAAATGCTGAGGCTACTGGCCGATGACTTGTAGTTCTAAGATTTAGTTATTTTTATGTATTTTTCATCGATTAGATAATCAAGAATTTCAAATAATTATTCGCGATATGTTGACCCATGCATATATTCTTGCCGATATGTCTTTGAGTTCCTTTAAAGACAAAAAGAAAAAAAAAAAGGATTAAGAAAATAATCCTTTCGGCATGCCACACTACAATTTACTAGGAGAAAAAAATTACAGAAACTCAAAAGTTTGAGGCATTTAGTGCCGCAGTCAATTATTTGCTACGTATATGTGTGTGCATAGTTATATTGTATGTGCAGGGAAGCTATAATTTATATTGCACCGTAGAACCTCTTAACAGCTTGCGTTTTGGTGAATCATGTGAATTGTACCTACGTAGTGATGAAGAACTTCTGATTTATGCTTAAACAAATCTCCATGATAGGACTGATAAGAATCTTATAGATACCTAGATCTTCTGCAAACTTGCAAAGGTCATCAAAATTAAACAAGACCCATGAATCCTTGTCTCGCGTAGATGGCAGATTTTGTTGTACTAAAAATAACCCAAGGAAGGTCTCCATTAAATATATAGTTAGAGAGAATCTGGGTGCTGGCACAACTGGAAATGGGACCTAGGAAACCACAAAGGTATCGTTCCCTAATGCTGTTCCACATGTGGAGATGTTGTAGAATTCAACACCTGGCTTCTTCTGCACATATATTCAATTAATAATGCTAGCCGTATTTCTTCAGAAACACCCGCCAGGTAACTTTGTGACACTAGCAATATTAAAATAGGTCATCTTCGACAAGTCTACTTTTGGAGAAAGTCTCGCAGATCTACAAATGATCATAAACCTAGACATAAGGTCTATCATGGTAAAAATATCAAATCCAGGAGGTTTATGAGATTCTTCAAAAAGTCCTCCAATTTGAGCTGAGAAAAAATAAACGAAAGACATCTGATAACAACTCAAGTGATTCCGACTCACCATCCAATCTTCAATCGTGGCACGAACCCATTCGTGACAAGTAAAGATGGATGTCTTGGATTCTCCTCATGTCAAAAGCTCACCTTTTGAGGAGACCTCCTTTGATGATATTCTTGAATAAGAAATGTTGTTCACATAACTTATCAAGAGAGGCTAATGCGAGCTGATAGATTTCTCCAAGTGAGATATTCACCATATCACGTTGTAGAGAAACTATGTCCTTTGTAACTCTGGTTGTAATTCATCTGGAAGGGATGAAATAAATGTGTAACGAAGATGCCTTGGGCACTTTCACTTTTCTAGCCCTAGCTTTGCCTATATAAGCAAGCCTCTTCTTCATTTGTAATCATCGATTGTTAAGGCTTTCTAGTGTGATAAATGAAGTGTGTTTAAGTTTAGTTCTTTCTCTTCCTTAAACCTCCAGTCTTACAAGCCTGTTTCAGTACTGAACCTCCTTTGATGATATTCTTGAATAAGGCATGTTGTTCACATAACTTATCAAGAGAGGCTAATGCGAGTTGATAGATTTCTCCAAGTGAGATATTCACCATATCATGTTGTAGAGAAACTATGGTCCTTTGTAACTCCGGTTGTAATTCATCTGGAAGGGATACGTTGCTTTAAGACCTTTGTGTAAAAGTAGGTTTACTTTCACTGTTTGCTTTAGGAAAGTAGATGCTTTACTTTTTCTAAATTAGGTTGCTTTTGTAAAAGTGTAATGATTAGATGCCTTAGGCAAACTCATGTAACCAATCTCTCCATTTCTTAGGTGGAAGATCATCAAATGTAAACCACGGACCAGAAGAAGGCTTTGCTGCCCGGGTATCCTGTGTATCTACTTGAGGTGTTGGAGTTGGCCTAGGTCTGAATTGTTCAGTACCTATAGATTCTGCTTCACTTGTTTCAGTATGTTCTTTAGTAAACTCAGGCATCGTCATAAGAACACAAGATCCCGTTCATTTATCTTCTAGCTTAAGTTTGTCTAGTTCACCGTCTTCTATAAAGCGTGTTTTGTCAAATAGGATAGAAAACCTTGTTGAAATCACCCATTTACCTGTAGAAAACCGTATTTGTGAGTCTTCTTTACCTTTGTTGAGTCCTTACAGTATCTACAGTCATGACCGTACATGGACGAGAAGTATTCATACTATCTTGTCTACGACAAGGCCTAAAGTGAAGGAAATCATCCAAAGTTCCATAATGGCAACCGGATGTTGATCTGCTATAGTGATCTGGATCTGAACTTGTAGATGTTTAGATAACGTGGGATCATCCAACCTGATGTTGAAATAAGGTGATATGGTCAAGATGACGCAGCCGTTGTTGAGAGCTAGGCTCATTAGGAGAGTGGATACGAACTCCTCCAGGTTTTCTCCATTGATATTTAGGAAATACTGAACCAGGTGGTTCAGTCTGCTTCTCAAGCTTAGCTTTAGATTTTCGATTTCAATTTTTTTGTCGACTTAGCATCATTTGCCTGTGTATGAACATACTGTCTAATCAAAGGGTAGTTGAACTTGAATACCTTTGAATAGTCAGCTTCTTC